>JAGFZM010000002.1:1415980-1453212 GCA_017657215.1 Limnothrissa miodon | reverse complement strand
AGGTGGGGTATGGTTAATGTGGTCCTCTGCAACAGCGCATTATTTGTATGCAGCCCAACCCATGCATCACATTCCAGCCTCACTGTAACACATCTAGACATCATTGGGTTCTTATTCATGTGCGTACAGACCCATATATTTACAGTGTTGTGGTATACGCCTCATTTTCAGACACATGCACACATCTTCGGAGTACTTGCTCCATATGTTTCTTTTAAAGAAGGGCTAAGCAATGTTGAACGAGCTCCCTCTAAAGACCGCTGTATTGCATTGTATTGCACTGCATTCTATTGGAGGCGGTCCGCGCTGCTGAACATTGCAAGTGCTGTATCTACCGCTATAAGCCACGGTGGCGCATTCTACATCGTTCGTTCGCCGTGTCATGACTCATTTTAGCATCCTAAACAGAATGAAACGGATTAATGAAATGAAAAATGTTGCATAGTGGGCCTTTAAACCAAAGAATCTAATTACTGGCCATGTCTCTGCAATCGACTAATGCTTGTGTGCAGCTGAACAGATTTCTGACTGACTTTCACTATGCCTGAGAGTGGGGAGAAAAAAGGGGTGGTACAAGGGAGAATGCGTTAAGAAGGAGAGGCTGGGCATCCAAAAAGGCCACAGGCAATTTTCGGCTCTACTGAGCCAGCACCAGGAACAGCTAAGTCTAAAAGGCGAACAAAATTTATTTATTTACAGTAGGCCCTTAGAGCATACAGCGATTCATTTTGTCATTTGTCAAAGCCTTTAAATTGCGAGAAAACGGGAGCGTAGCCAAAGTTATGGAAACTTCATAACTTTCAGGGGTTGAAACTTCACTAAAAACCTGTAACATCTAAGTCAGTCTAGCTGGGCATACTGGCAATGATTTTCAATCATTATATAAACTGCCGTAGTCTGCTGTTTGAACCTGGATCAGTCACTGGTTCTCTCTTTGTAATCTGGCCCACATAAGACTGTATCACACTATAATAAATGTCACAGGCAAACCTTTCTCCCTCTCACTGCAGGGCATAATAAAAAATGATTATAGACCCAAACAATAGGCTGTGTAAGAAGGACACCCGGCACACCGGCAGCCAGGTATGTTCCTGGGTCAGTTTGTACCTGGGGACACATCCCTGCCTGGTGCTCAAGGTAATGCCACGCCGTTTAAGAGTATTGAAGTGATTATCACAGCCTGTGGGTAAACAAGCCCCTGTGCTGCTCATTACAGGCTCAGTACCATCAGCTGCAGAGCCCCCTGTGCGATCACATCCACATCATAGCCAGCAAGACAGCTAGATTTTCTGGCCAGCAGTCTCAACGGAATAGGCTACGTTTGCTGGCTCCACTAGCTGGCTCCAGCAACTGGCTTTTGAGGAAGTCCCAGCCAAGAACACACCAGGAGTCGCTTTGCATTGGCAGGCTGTGGTAGTTATCCTGGTGCTTCTCTTGCTGTTTTTTTATGACTGACTGACTGACAGACTGATGGTTGAGGCGTCGTGATGTGAAGTCCTGCTTTGGTATTCAGCAGGGACCCCGCGCATAGTCTCGCACTCGTTCCCTGCACACTGGATCTAACAAGCTTTGATAATCCACTTTGCCTCTGTCTGCCACAAGTGTGCCCCGTTTTCACCATCAGTGTGTGTTTTCCTCTTGCACACACACTAAAAAAACGATGCATAAATTGTTGGACTTTAACATTTTTTATGGAGGATTACTTGGGCTTAGCTGTGTGGCTAATACTATGATTAGGGATTTCTGGTACAGAAGATAAGTGAATTTGCTTTAGTTGTTCCCGGTCTGTTTGTCTGTTAAGGGCAAGAGCAGTAAATAGGAGGGTAGCAAGTCTGAGAGGCCCGGGAAGAGAGAGCCCGCTGTCTGCAACAATACAGCCCGCTGCTTCCATTGCCGCTGCCCAGGGCTTTATCCCCTCGGCCCATTCCGCACCACAGCTCAAAGGGAAAAAAAATCACCATCGCCCGAGTCACAAGTGCCAGAGTTATCCTCCGGTGGCAAATCCCCTCCACGCAAGGTGCTGTCGTAATCCGCTGTGAGAGGACAGCATCGTGATGGATCGGCGCCACAATCAAAAAACAGTCTCTCAGGATGACACGGCTCTGTCATGGCGCAAACGTTGCAAGATAATCCATGTCATCTATCTTTAGAAAGTTTTCAACCACTGTGACCGCATGCCGCCTAATGCCACTGGGTGGACCGAATTTCTATAAATAATTGCAAATAATCACAAAGGCAAGATTTTTCTTGTAGGCTGACAGTGATGTATTGATGTGCCAACCCCACAGCATGACCGTACTTGAGGAATAATTGATATTGACAGGTAATGGACAACAACAAATGTATTTGCCTCTTTGTCCTGTCATAGTAGCTGCCAAATGCTGACAGTTCTAGAACATAACTGACAAACAACTGGACCACTCAATCTCCCCGAGCAATGATGCTTTTGGCTCGTGGTGTTTGCAGGTGTGTAGTGCCTGATCAAAGGAGAACCATAGATGGACGGCGTCCTTCGAGGTCAAAACTGACAGCAGAAGCATGTTTGTCTCATGTTGCTGTTCTGAGGAAGAAGGCCTAGAAGGCCTGTATGGCTCTAATGGAGATGTTGAGTGAAGAGCCAGATGTGTGTGTGGGGGGGGGGGGGTTGGGAATGAGGGATGTCTAGACTCCCAAAGCTGGATGCACTTGACTCCACCCCCAGCCATTAGATCAAAGCAAAGCATGAAAGCCAAAGTGAGTCACCGGATGCTGATGTAGGTGAGCTGATGTAGGTGGTCATGTCACGGCTGGACGGCACACACTGGCTTCCAAAATTAAGTCACTAAACAGACAGACCAACCATTTGATATTTCCGAAGCTTAAAAAATATCCAGTCTATCACCAGTTTTCTGAGATAGTAAACCACAATATTGATAAATATGTGAATAAGGGATATGATGTGCACTGAAAATGGAAAATTGCCTTTCCATTCATTTGAAATGATATTAAATAGGATGGCAAATGAAATATAGACTAGTTCAGAGCAATTTTGTTGAACTTTACTTCTGAATGAATTAAGAGATGAGTTGACATTCCAAGCATATTCAAACTGGGTAAACACGTATGGCACCATTTACTCAGTCACACATTAATCTTAAAGTCCACTGAATAATGCATAAAACCCCACGCTTGACTAACTGTGAAAGGGCTCTTAAAAATCACACAACTTCACCAAAGCCCCCTGGGTAAGGAGACACTTACTCCTGGGCATGCAGTCATTTCTGTCAAGATACATTTTTCTTCTGCCAAATTACACCACTTCTGCTGAATGTGTTTTTTTTTCTACTACTTTTCACTTGCATCCCTGCCTATTTAAGGTCACTTTTTTGGTGCCTTCCCTGTTGTTATGAAGGATATACTATACTATGTTGTACAATACCACGTTGTGAAGGCTATACTATAAAGTACACCATATACTGTAGGGTGCAATATATATATGCCACCAACAACCACGTGTGAGCTATCTTGTGTGTAGCCATGCCTGGAACACACAAATGCATTTAAACTTTATGCATTCATCATCACTTCTGTTCCCTCATACTGTATGATTACATACAGGATTAAGCTTGTGAAAAAAGAAAGCTGAATGCATGGTCTCTTTAATGTTTCTATCTCAGCGGTGGATCTGAATGTTTCTCATATTGCTGTGTGTGAAAATGCTGTGTATGCTGTATATGAAAAAGTCACACAATGTGTTTCTGTCCTTTGTTCTCCACAGATCTAAGGACTTGCAAACGGAGGTTTCCGGCTGACTGAAGAATTGCGCCACAAGAACCGGCGAGATGGACGGGATCAACTTCACCTACTGGAACGCCTCTGATGGCAATGACACCGAGCCAGCCGTCACCCCCTCCAGCCCCTACAAGACAGTGGAGGTGGTTTTCATCGTGCTGGTTGCCGGCTCTCTCAGCCTGGTGACCGTCATTGGAAACATCTTGGTGATGCTTTCCATCAAGGTCAACCGGAGCCTGCAGACTGTCAACAACTACTTCCTGTTTAGCTTGGCTTGCGCTGACCTCATCATTGGCTTGTGCTCCATGAACTTATACACAGTGTACATCGTCATTGGCTACTGGCCACTGGGGCCCGTGGTGTGTGACTTATGGCTGGCTCTGGACTATGTGGTGAGCAACGCCTCCGTCATGAACCTACTCATCATCAGCTTTGACCGCTACTTCTGCGTCACCAAGCCCCTGAGCTACCCCATCAAGCGCACCACCAAGATGGCGGGCATGATGATTGCCGCCGCTTGGGTGCTGTCCTTCATCCTGTGGGCGCCAGCCATCCTCTTCTGGCAGTTTATCGTGGGCGGCCGGACGGTGCCCGAGAGAGAGTGCTACATCCAGTTTTTCTCTAACGCAGCGGTTACCTTCGGCACGGCGATCGCTGCCTTCTACCTTCCAGTCATCATCATGATGGTGCTCTACTGGGAGATCTCCATGGCCAGTAAGAGTCGCGTCAAGAAGGACAACCGCAAGCCCTCACAGGCAAACCAGACTGCAGTGTCGCCCAGTCAGGTGCGTGGCCACGTGGCCAAGTCAACCAACAACAACGTGACGGGTGGCGGTGGCGGCGAGGAGGCTCCCAACCGGGGCCAGACACAGTCCACCATGGACGACGTGGCCAACCAGCACGATGGAAAGCTCCAAAATGGCAAAGGCCCCTCCAGCACGGCCGGAGAGGGCGGCGAAGCGGATGGCGACGAGGCCCCCAAGGACAATGGCGTCCACGGGGAGGAGAAGGACAGCTCCAATGACTCCAGCTCTGGCAGTGCCGGTACGGCCCCTAACCAGAAGGAGGAGGATGGAGCCGCAGCGGCGGCCGCGCCCTCGACCGACGGCTGCAGTGGAGCAGCAGAGGCCAGCCAGCCCGTCACTCGTCACCGGGCCAAGGCCGGTGGCGTCGGCTCCAAGCTGACCTGCATCAAGATCGTCACCAAGTCGCCCAAGGGCGACTGCTACACTTCCACCAACACCACGGTGGAGATCGTCCCCAGCGCCGACAAGCAGAACCACGTGGCGCGCAAGATTGTCAAGATGACCAAGCAAGCCCCCAAGAAAAAGAAGCCGGGGGCGTCGCGTGAGAAGAAGGTCACGCGGACCATCATGGCCATCCTGGTGGCGTTCGTGGCAACGTGGACACCCTACAACGTCATGGTGCTTATCAACACCTTCTGTGCCAGCTGTATCCCCAACACCGTCTGGACAATCGGCTACTGGCTCTGCTACATCAACAGCACAATCAACCCGGCGTGCTACGCCCTCTGCAATGCCACCTTCAAAAAGACTTTCAAACACCTCCTGCTCTGCCAGTACAAAAACATCCGTTCGGCTAGATGAACAGATGTTTGTCTGTCTGGGTGTCTGCATGATTTATGTGTACAGTCTTGTACAGATTGAATGTGTGTGTGTGTATGTGTGTGAGATGTGTCTAATGATGAAAGGTGAGAAAACTGAGAGAAGGTGAACAAATAAGTTGTGAGATACTTTGTTTTTTTTTGTTGTTGTTGTTGTTTTGTTTGTTTCATTTATTTCCTAAAGAACCTGTTGTGGCACTTTATACATGCAACTGCAGCAGCCAGAGTCAAAGGTAGAGTGCTTAGAGTGCTTGATCTCCAAGCGAAAAAAGATGGTGGTGGTAGTGGTGGGGGGGGGGAGGTGGGGGTTTGTTGTTGCTCTGAAAAGTCCCAAAATCCACATAACTGACAGATCAAAAGCAATCATACTGAAACAAATCGTCTCCTGCACGGTGGTGGCATACAGTAGGTTGTGTGTGACTTGTATCTAATCAAAGGCTGAGTTTAGGCAGAGGTTTCAGTGTCGCTCCAATGTCCTTGCTGTGACGGAGACATCAAGTGAAACAGGACAGGTACATTGCATGGGCTCTGCACTGCTTATTTCAACACAATTACTAAGGGAAAATAGGGCTGACTGAACCATCAAACCCTGAGTTTGTTGGTCAGTATAAATCGATCCCTGTATATAAATGTATATATAAGTTAATGTACAGTACATTTAACACTTCTGTTTATGTGTTTGTGTATGTGTACAGTATGTGTATGTGGGGTATATGCCTGAGACTATATTTTTTGTTAGTATAGGAATATGTTTGTTTCTTTGTGTGAACAGGTCTTTCTGTGTGTGTGTGTGTGTGTGTGTGTGTGTCGGTGTCTGTGTCGGTGTGTGTGTGTATATGTGGTGTGTCTGTGAGTGTGTGTGTGTGTGTGTATGTCGGTGTCGGTGTGTGTGTGTATATGTGGTGTGTCTGTGTGTGTGTGTTGTGTGTGTGTGTGTGTGTATGTGTCTATGAGACACATAAGGGGAGAGAGATGGAGAGGGGAACGCTATTGAACTTCACTGAAGATTATCTACAACACAAACTCAATGGGGAGGACCTGAGGCAGTGATTACTGTTGGATGTACTGCTTGTTTCAAGCTGCCGAGTGGGGGGTAGTGGGCTGTCATGATGCACAGCCAAGCAGCTTGAATGAGTGGTTCAGAGGGGCCTCTTTGACATTTCCACGTGCAAGAGTATGACACAGCTACAAGTGCCTAAGCCCCCAGGGAACAACTAATTATTTTCTTTTAGCTGACCATTAAAACACAGCAGCCGAGAGACCACCTATACAAGCTCCATTATAGACCCTGTATGATATGTACAGCAAAGTAGCCTCTCGATAGGTGCATTTTATCATTTCTAAAACTCACAGGCACTGAATAAATACATAACAAGTATTTAGTACCATGCAAATATTTATAACATGCAAATAAATACTGCACCTTGCATTATCTTGCATTATCTGTAAATTATAATAGGAGGCATCTAAAACATGGCGGTAAGCACCACTTAAGGAGGCTATCGACTTCCCTTAAGTCAATAACTAACACAGTGGCACTAACACAGGGGAGGAGATGTTACCTAGTACTTCAGGTAACCCAGTGCTTCTTGTCCAACCCTTAATCTGACTAATCTGTGTGACCCTGAAAGGCATCTTGTGCTTTCCTCAGTGTTCCTCAGTATAGAACTGCTCGACAGATTGTCGTGGTCGTGGTTGAGTTGTGCCGGCTGTGGTTGCAGTGGCTGTGTCTCAAGACAGCTGTTGTAGTGTTGGTATCTCCTTTGAGTGTGACTTAAGAGCATGAAATGAGTGTAAGAAATGTGTGGTGCCCCGGAATGGGGTGAAATTTCAACACAGGCATCAGCCTTGTGATTTAAAGGGCTATTTCCTATAATTGTATCATATGTAATATATTGTCTGTCCGTTACATACATACAGTACATGTACATTCCTATACTGTACATAGGTGGGACATCACAAATGTTAAAAGGTGATGGATTCATATTTTAGAAGAGGAAAAGATAGCTACCTGTTGCCAGTCATGCTTGGATGCCAACGGTGGAGTTTTCCACTTGACATCCCAATCCGTCATGTGCCAGTCTCAATATTTGGCACGATGATTTTCAAAAGGGGAACGGAGTCAGAATGGAGCGGACCCCCTGTGGTGCTCTCCTCACCAGTGGGATCTAGGACAGCAGAATAATAGATTCTTGGCACAAGGTTTATCAGATTACGAGATGATGTGGAACACCTACATCGGAGATTGCACATTACACGCTTGACTTACACAGCAGGCCAGTGTCCCACTTAGTGGCCCGCTCATTCTTTATCCTATTATGTGTGACTCTCCCATACATTGTCTCGCTCAAGCTGGAGCACCATTACCAATACCAGTATGATATATGTATCCCTCTCTCTCTCTCTTTCTCTTCCTCTCGTTTTCTCTTGCTTTAGATCCTCCTATATACTGTACATTCTGTACCTTCTCTTCTCCTATATACTCTACATTCTGTACCTTCTCTCTCTCTCTCTCTCTCTCTCTCTCTCCATCTCTGTTTTTTCCATTACAGTGCCCTTATTTCTCATTCTTCAATCTTCTTTCCAGTATCTGGATTCAAGGCAGACATCAGTTCCTCAAACATTAATTTATCACATCTCTCAAAGACTGTGGACCATTCACTCACTCACTCACTCACTCATTCACTCACTCAAAGACTAGGCAGGCCTCCATCCTCTGTACTCATGGGACCACAAGTCGCATCTGCCTGTAACTCCCCACATCGGCACTGTGTGTGTGTGTGTGTGTGTGTGTGTGTGTGTGTGCGAGAGGCGCTCATCCAAGTTTGCCATCCCAGTTATCCGTCAGGCCGATAAGTGGACTCATGTCTACAGTAGGTGTCATCTGTCACACGTTCCCGATGGCAGCTAAGAGCCTCTCTCAGCCCCACTGCTCGCCAGGGACGCTTGATTAATCTCAGGCTAAGCTGTCGTTTGAGCAATAGCCGTGGGGAAGTAAGTGCTCGCCGCCACAAGTGGAGGAGAATGTGAGCTTTTTTGTGCGCACGCCCCTGCACCCCACGCACGCACCCCTATCGATGTCAGCCTGATGGGTGTTGGAGGATGTCACTGAGGCTTTAATCTCCCCGTTCGAGATGGGATGAGTGAAAGATTTCCATCTGGAATTGGGAGAGAGAGGTGGTAAGCAAGTGTGTGTGTGTGTTTGTCTGTGTGTTGAGTGCTCTTTCGCCCCCATCTTTTTTTTTCTTCATTCAGCATTGGCGCTCCTGCTTATATCCAGCAGCATGCCCATAAACGGCGTGAAATATTGCTGAATGGGACAGGGCCGCTCTTGGGGCCCTCTAAACACGTCAAACGCGATGTCCCATGCGATGACATTCGCAGACATCCCACAGAGCTCCCACTGAGAGTTTGCAGGGCTTTTACTGGACAGCCAGTGACAAGCCGGATGGGAGTCGACGCAGACATTCCCGTTCCGAGGGACAGACGCAAGAAGTCACCGTCTCTTTGAAGTGTCGTGGACAGAAAGCTCTGTCAGGACAGGAGACACACCACAGATCCCCAGTCAGTGATGCGGGACTCACTGTGTGTGGCTAACATGTTTAGAGCCAAGGGAGAAATTCCTGATGGGTCAGCCAAAGTTTTTTTTTTTTCTTTTGCGGTGTATGTGTGTTGCCCCATGACGACCGGTGCACTCGCTCATAAACAGAGCTGAGCACTTATGGTTCTTCTCCCATAAGAGGACAAGACTGCGAGTGAGTCCCTATAAAAGCTGCTCTCTCTTTTTTCTCTCTCTCACTCTCTCTCTCACACACACACACACATACACACACTTCGCCCATAAACCCTCGATTTCACATTTCACTTCACACAGGCAGGGGGAGAGTCGGTTCGTAAAACTGCCATTTTCCTGCCATATTTATTCCCGAAACAGTCTTTGTGTCACCACCAGCACGTAGATGCTGTCAAAGTGTGATTTTACTGCAACACAGTGAGATGTCACACAACTTGAAACTAAGGGCTAGTATTGTAAATACAAAAGATTTCTATAACCGGATGTAAGTCAAATTTTTACTTTGCAGTAATGCTAGGTAAACTTTTTGCTTTAATAGTTAGTGTTATATGCATATAGCACTTCTTATATATACTGTATATACACTGTAAATATATAACTGACTGAATCAACAGATGCAAGCAGGAGGTGTAGTTTTTGCTATCCTAGACATAGCAGGTGTGAAAAATATGTGTTAATATGACAAATATATCATACAGATCCCATTCTGTACAGATTCCAGTTTGCTAGTAAGCATCCGATTGTAGCTAGCCACCCTCCCCTCTCCCATAAGACTGGCATGATGAAGGACAGCCTTCTAACTCTGGAGTCCTTTTACCTTCTGCTTTGTGAACATTGCTGTTGTTATTCTACTATCCCACGTCATGAAGTGCCTAATGGTATGAGATGACTGAATGGTCTGAATGACTAAAACGTCAGACTTGTTGATATTGTATAATTTAAGGCATTGGAAGCTGCTGCTGGTCTCACTCATGAGGCTATTGTCTGTCTTTGCTGTGATTGGCAAATAGTGTCCAACAAGATGGGCGGATAGAAAAGTGTGTGTGTTGAAGCTTTGACTTTTTTTGAGAGAGAGAAAAAGCACAAGATTCTTTTCAGGAACACCAGTAACTGAACAGACAGTTTTTGGTGAGATCTGAAACTATATTTCTCCCATTAAGACTCAGAGAATGATATAGTGTACAAATATTTAATCAGATCACTGATTTGATTACAGCATTTATACAGTAACAGTATTTGCCATAGGCCCAGTCCATGGTCCAGGATTATGCTTATCCTGACTCAGCAGATCCTGCCTGGTTAGAGCCCTGGACGAAGGACAGGGACCCATCTGGCGGTGGTGGGGAGGCAGGTGGGGATTTCGGTCACTGAGACTGCGGCAGCAAGAGCGAAACTGTTAGGCGGATCTATGAAGCAGGTGAGATCATTTGATTGGACATGCGATTAGTGACGTAACGCTAGAGTCTTCCTGGTAGAGCTTTCACTTCCCAGGAAAAGTCAACATACCAAGGTCAATAGAAGTACAATTCCAAGGGGGCGTCCAGGCCTTAAAGCACAGTAGTCATTTGGTTATTAGTTCCTTTATATGAGTTTCATTATATGTACTGTATCTACTGGATGCATGTAAATATGTCTTGTTTTAAATTTGGTTGTTTGTGAGTGAGTGTGTCGGTTTGTGTGCATGTGGTTGTTTTCCGTGTGTGTGTGTATGCATGTGTGTGTGTGTGCGTGTGTGTGTGTGTGTGTGTGTGTGTGTTGGTGTGTGTGGTGGGGAGTGAAATGTGTACAAAAAAATGCTTTTAAAAATGAAGGTTCGCTACTAAACAACTCAAAACTTGTAAAGGTGTCAAACAAACTGAACTGGAGCTGAAAGCCAAACAGCTTCTCTTGCTTCTCGAGACAAGCACAGCTGTAGTATTAACATGACTCCAGGACCTTACAGCAAAATGAGGACAAAAACATCTCTCTGAAAATGCCATGTCGCATCAAAAAGAAAACAAAATGGCTGCCAAAGACTCTTAACATTTACACTTTGAGACCACCAGTCATTGAAGAGACAAAAGACTGTATTCACATATGTAATTATGAAACAAACAAAAAAAATCTTTTGTATGACATTTTATATCTGCATCTGCTGCACTGATGTAGAAAAGCGGAAAGTGTACCATAAGAGTATAGAGATTTAAAAGACACGACGGGTGACTCACAAAGGGGTTGATTCTGAAATAGAAGAGTCTGTCCCATCAAGGGGTTAAGTGGACACTAAATCAGAAGCCAGGGGGTCACAAAGCACACAGGAGGGAGTTGTGAACTATCCATTTCAGCTGGGTTGAGGGACAACAGGAGGAGGACAGAGAGAAAGAAAGCTTTGGTTGACAAGAGGGCAATTGGACTGCACTTGTAGAAGATACCACAAGTGCTCTGGTTCAGACTCATGATGATGGAAGGTGTATAGCTAAAGCAACTCAACAATACCAAGCATACTTTTTTACAACTTGTTTTGTTCGAGTTTCTTTCCATGCGTGTGCTCATCTTTTGTGTTGGGTGGAAGGAAGAAACACGGCTGCCACCGGACAAGGAAAGTCGGTAATTATGAGGCGTCATTGAGCCATGTGTCATGTGCATGTCACCTACCAGAGCACCTGGTCGCAGAGAGAGAGGCAAACTTGACTTCAGAAACACTCACAGTCAAAGATCTTGTGTCGAGTGTTTGAACCAAGGAGCCAATCTACAACCACAACTTTGCATACCTTGTAAATTATATATACAAATGATTCAAAAAAGGTTTTGTATGTCACAGCCAAAAGACAGCATCTTGAGGGAATGCACTTGAATGTGTAGAGCTCAAATTAAACATGTTTTAAAAATATATAAATGAAATAATTGTATAGTATATATCACTTCTGATAGAAGGAGCTCCTCTAAGCTCCTTTTATCAGATTTCCAAATACAGATGGATATTTTTTCAGTTGCCTAAGTATGTAGATTACCACTGTATTCTTTCCCACTGTGGCTTGTTGTTTCCCATACAGTAGAAGAGTTGTCTGTCAACAGCTTATTGTTTGCCTTGTATATAGAGTATGCATTCACTGCAAAAAATGCCCTTTCAAAAATAAGAAAAAATTTACTCTTTTGGGAAAAAATGTACTTATTTCAAGCAAAATTATCTGCCAGTGCAGCAAGAAAATTGCACTTACTAAGATTTCTTGAAAAATAAAGAGAATGGAAAATCTTGATTTAAGAAAATATTGCTTGTTTTAAGTATTTGTGGTAAGATATTTCAGCAAATATCAAGATTAATTTTCTTATTTTTGAAATCTAGTGTCTAAAAACAAGAAAGAAAATGGTCAAATGTAGTCAACAAAAGGATAAAAACAAGACAAATGTGCTTGAATCAAGGAGATTAAATTCAAGACTGCACAAGCTGTCTCCCATCCAGCTTATGACCAGGGTCTGTACTGCTTAGCTTCTGAATTGTATTGTATTGCTTACCTTAGTGTGCCACTGTTATTACAACCCTTTTTGTAGATCAGAAAAAATATGGCTCTGAGGTAACTGTTTTGAGGCCTCAAAGTAATTATAGAACAATGTTTCCATATCAGGTTTCAGGTCAGCAAGTCATTTGATCTAGTGCCACCAATGTTTCAAAGCTGTTGCATCCATGAATAACTTCTGAAACATATGCCCAATTTTCAAAAATTTTCCAACATCCTGAATTTATTTGAAAATTAAACTAATTCTCGCTGTCACAAATTTAGTCTGTTTTTCATAAAACTTGGTAGAGAGAATCTTTTGACCAAATTGATATAAAGGTTACCTATTGGCGCCTCAATTTTCCCAAGCATTCAACCGAGGCTAATCAAAACCGTCAGCAAGCCCATCAATCAGTATATGAGCTTATATCTCAGCAACAAATTGATGATCAGATCCAAACATACAAATGTCCTACTAGACATGTTTGTGCGGACCTAGAACCATTTTGCATCATTTTGCTTTTGCATCAAAATTTTGCAAATAGCTGTTGAATTAGAATTATACTCTTTTTGATCCCGTGTGGGAAATTTAGTCTCTGCATTTATCCCAGTCTGTGAAGCTGCTTTCCACTGGTCGGGGTTTGAACCGGCAACCCTTCAGTCACAAGTCCGAAGCGCTAACCGGTGGGCACTGATAATGCAAGTGTACCCCCTCGTCTACTGTGGAGAGCGCCAAGGATGATGGACATTGGCAATATTGGATTTTCTCAAAAATGTTGAGGCTTTCACAGACCACAGATTTTGTCCATTCTTCATAAAAGTTGGTATATGTAATATTCAGACCAAGCCTCATAAAAGATAGCTATTGCCATTTAGATGCATGTAACCTATAATGCAACTGAAATTCACCATGGAAATTTGTGATTGATTGCCACAAAACATAGTGTGCCCGTCTCATTGGCATTGATCAAGGAAACATGGCCACACTGTCCAATTATGACTCTTGCCCCCATGTTGCTTGCAGACACATGTTTAAGTACTTTTCATGTGCCACTGTCTTGCTGTAGTGACAGAGTCTTTTGTTTAAAATCACCAATAGTGATTATCTTAATGAGTAAGGTTGATTTTGAATATAGGCTTACTTGACTATATAAAATTACTTGAAACAAGTAAAATTACCTTCAGTGACTGTCTGACAACTGGTCAGAATGCATTGCCACCGAACATCACCTCAAAATTAGTGTAATTATATAAGAAACACAATTCAAGATTCAATTCAAAATTTAGCCTCAATAAGTAAATTAATCTTAAATTAGTATAACAAAATAAATATTCTGAAATCTGGGGAATTACACTAGTTAAGATTTTCATTTTTTTTTTTTGCAGTGTTCTATGTCATTTGGATGAGGTACAGTCAAAGTGTACATACCTGTGTTTAATAAATATCTGAATGTTTCCTTTCTCCTTCATTCCTTCTGTTCCATCAATCCTCAGTATGCTAATTCCCTCTGTACAGTTTAAAAAAAGAAATCTTTCAAGGATTATTGGATGAAGAATCCGGATGTTGTATCACCGTCCACAAACGAAGCTATTATATGAACTACATTCAGTGGATATGTTGTGCCATGTTATTTTGGACAGGAATTCTATCAAATATAAGAAATATAAAATATGTGTGGTTGTGGGGTTTTTTTTTACTGTGAGGAAGTGGAAACGTCTACATGAATCTGCACAGAATGTGTAAACACGTGCAGTGTTGTGCAGCAATTACTTACACGTACTTACAGTACATGCCTACTTACTTACTCCTTACTGTATCTATTGTACATGCAAAGACATTACAAGACAAGAGACTGGATTCTTCTTTTATTCACTTACACCAGACAGTAAGGGCCAGTGGTATGGAGGAAACCACACAATGAAAACTAACACAGCAACTGGACAAAGTTCTACTCTACTAAAATATCATTAAGAGGTATTGGCCTACACTCTCACAGTTCTATTCTAAAAAAGAATGTATTGCCTTGTCGTGATGAGAAAGGACATTTTCTACATTTAAGACACCAAACATTCAGTAAAATGACACAATTCCTTTAAAATGTTTTCCAGACATTTCAAAAGAACATTCCAACCCTGTTGTACTTTACAATAACCTGATCCAGAACAAAAAAATGGTTACTCAGATTAGATTTTCTTACACTATCAACATCATAGAAGTACGAAATTAGCTATAAAAGTTACAACTCGTCTAGCAGAGTGTATGGAATAGAACAACATAAAATGCTCTGTCGGGTTTTTTTTTTTAATTTTCTACAGAGCCTTTTGCTCCCTCAGTTTACTGCTTGAGCGCTACAGGGCCTTAAACTCTGCATCGGTGACCTATGGGAGGAAGAAGAGGAGGAGCGAGACGGAGAAAATTGAAGAAAACAGAAGCGCTTCTGTCAGCTCCCCACCCCCTGCTAGTCCATCGGGGTGCGTTCCTTCTTCCTTCCATCTCGTTTGGGCTTCCGGGAGTCTGAGGAGAGACAGATGGGGCAGGAGATTAGATAGAGAGCTGCTGCTGCTGCTGCTGCTCGCGCTGCTGGCAAACGAGAGGAGCGAGGCAGCTAAATATTATTAGCTGCCGTTCACGCAAATGGTAAATGAGGTGAGTGTGGCAGACAGTAGTTTGAATACAGTTGTCGGTGTTAGGAAGGTTACTTTTCAAATGTATTCCAGTGCAGAGAATACATGCCCTACAATGTATTTTGAAACATATTCCCTAATACTTTGGAGAATTGTTTTAGCATTCCCCAACTGCTTGTGTCGAGTAAAATGTTTACAAAGAAATAATAAACAAAGGCTTAGACCTTTACATTTTCAGACAAAGCAAAAAGCCTATAATTACAAGTTTTGGATTCCATGTCTTAGCTGGCATGTCCACTGCAGCAGCTAATTATGAGTAATTGAGTCACTGGCCTAAAAAGGTTGCTGACAGGAAGGTTACTCCTCAATAATTTCAAGCTCAGAAAAAAAATCTGTTTTATCATTGAGATGTCTAGAAAAGACAAGATTATTTAAGCACAACACAAACACATGTGCTTCTGACCTACTTCTGACTGCTAACACCACATGCGACCTCACAAGCAAATTATGCAAAACCGAGGCACATGGAAAATATATAAAACAGTAAATGAAAAAGTTAGTCTCATTAGCATTTCTACACTGCAATGCAAACAGCAAAGGTCACAATATCAGCAAAGACATGTTTCATTTCGAGCTATTAAAAGAAAGAGAAAAGATGCTTCACAAAAGGTGCATAAATGGCTGTCCTGCATACAGTACACACTGTGCCAGGGCTCTAAAGTCTCAATACATGTGCAGATCTCTAATACATTAGAGTAGATTAGATTCAACTTTATTCTGTAATGACAATAAAGTTGTAATTGTAATTTTGGAGAGGAGGAGATGCACTATAGCACTGGCCCCACCAACCCATGCCATGTTCTAAGGCACACCCGCCCATATATGGGACGCCCCCCCGCTTTTTTGTTTTTTTTGATGGTTATGCTTGTGTCATTCAATGCCAGAAGGAGTAACTTCAAATCAAGCAAACTGACATGAAAGCCCAGGGTCTTGGCTTTCATTTGAAACCAATTTTATGTTTCTAGGTAAAGGGGTTTTCAAGTTATAAACTTTTGAATGTCAGTAGGCCCTCTTGTTTACAAAAAGTCTCTATGGGAATTTACATAGGTGTCCCAATCAAAACGCATAAACATATTTTTCAAAAATGTATATTCAAAAATCATATTTTTGGTCTTTTGACTTCATTTTTTTGTGTAACAGGTTGAGAGATGGAGTTAGGACTTAGATTTTTTTATTTGGGGGTATCATATGGATGGTACCTTCATATCTTAGTTAGTTAATAGACATTTGAAATGAGCGGGGAAAAAAAACTTAGTTCCAACCTCTATAACTATGTGTCCATATGTCACAGAAACATACATATTCCTCTAGAAAAAACTTGAGGGTGTCACCTTTCCAATGGTATGAGGCACATCCCTGAGTCTAAAACTATGTAGGAACTGTCAAGCTTTCAATTTGGGTATGCCGTTGTTTTGAAAAAAAGGAAAAATAGGGGTGTGCCTTAAGAGGAATTCAAAGAATCAGATTTCTACCATGTGATTTACAGAGCAGTGAATACTGTATGTGGCCCTAGCTTGTAGTTGTAGTATGTACAGTACAAGCAGTGTTGGGCAAGTTACTTTTAAAAAGCAATTAGTTAGTTACTAGTTACTTATTGCAAAAAGTAACTGAGTTAGTAACTCCGGTACTATATAACAAAAGTAACTAATTAACTATTGCGTTACTTTTTGTATAATTGCCCCGAGTAAATTCAAAAGTATGTTCAGTTACTCATACAAGTGAATGTTAAATGTGTATTATGACTGAAATGCACACATAACAGAATGACATATTAACATTGCACACCAATATAGGCCTACACTAATTTAATATTTTTGTGGGACAATGTGAGACAAGACGTCTATATTTTTTAATATAATTTTATAGCTATTAAAATTGTTGTTACCAGTATAGTAGAACAATAAAACACTGATGTTTTAGAAATGTTGAGCCTATTTATTTATTTAAATTAAACAAGCTACAACAGACCAAAAAAATGATTGCAGTTAACGCAGTTTGTCTCTTGGCAGGACACATCTGAAAGATATGGCAGAAGGGTCGTGGCAGCTTTTGCTAATTTTGCTACAACAGTCTGACTTCATAGAACTAATGAGACAGAAAACAAGGTAAACTGAAGGAATTGCGTGATGTAAGGTAGGCCCAATTTTTCTGTAATAGTTGACTCAACCCCTGACTTATCCCATGTTGATGTCTAGCTCACATTCATTTAAATTCGTAACACACATAATGGAGCGCTGATTATGTTAGCTGATTATGTTATCTCAATTGTGCATCAACTTGGATCTTGCAAACTTCTGTTGTTCTGAACAGTCGAGTAACATGAGTAGAAAATATAGTGATATGGTTTGCAGTTTTTAGATTTTTCTCTACAATAAATAATAATAAATTAGCCAATGTCTCCACGCATTGATGGACGGACCCGTGACATCTTGTTTTGGAGTTGCTCACAACTGACATGGACAAACTGTTTGTTCCTGGACATAAACATACTTGTCCTTAATGTCAATACGAGTGAAATGGTGCTTATATTTCAAGTTTGAAAAACGCAATCTTGTTGTTCTAAACTTGCCATTGCTGTATGTGGTGTGTACATAAACTGCACAGAGGCCTGGCTTGTAGCCTACGTAGGTAATGCCAAAATCTACTCTGTTTGGCCATTCAATTTTATTCGACCAATCATCACCTACAGTATGTCCACACAGAAATCTGAAAACTGCTTCAATAAAGTAACGCATGGCATTTCATGGTAAGTAACGGGAACGGCGTTAAAACAATAAGAACAGTATTTAGTTAGTTTACTCGTTACTAGAAAATATAACGCTGTTAGTAACGCCGTTTATTTTTAACGCCGTTATTCCCATCACTGAGTACAATTATGTCTGATACGCATACTTCATAATGTGGAACAGTGAGATAAATACCGTAGAGAAGAATGAAGTACTCCTCCACCTGTTGCCTACTGTACCCTGGAGTGTACAGTGCCATGGGATTAGACAGAATGAGATGTCAATTATCTAATCAACACCTGTTTTGAAATTAATCTTTGAGTCATCTGAAACAGGTTGTTGCTTGTCATGACAATGGCTCCACTCAACTTCAATTAGACAACTGACAAACACTGTGGCCTTCTGGAGAAGATTAATGGCGCAAGAAACTTTTAAAGCCTTTTAATACTGATGTCACCTTTGGGAGATTCCAATGATAATGATCTGATCAGCTCCTCAGAAAACAACACACACACTACAGAAAGTTTATTTAATGCCCTAGTTTGAACACAGCTATAATAACACACACACACACATATATACAGGAGGGTGTTTGGGCTTGACGGTCTGACATGCTGTATTTCTCAGAGCGAATGTAACAGCATTCAAGGAAGGCACAAGGCCCACAGACACACAGCGCAGGAATATTCACGAGGCCTCAACAGGCCACCGATAAAACTATCCGCAACATATTCAAAGCTCCTAAACTATATTAGTGCAGCCTTGCTGAGTCACACCGTGCATCTAAACAACGTCGCACTCAGTGGGTCCAAACAGCTGACTCGTCTGTTCCGCCTGCTTTTATTTCATTTCTCCCAGGGCCAGATGCTCCAATCTAATCGCATGTGGGAATACAGGCGAGGGGGAGGTCCTCGGAACCCGTCCTACTGAGCACCAGAGCCACAGGAGGAATAACAGAAACCTGTAAGCGCGGCAGATATTGGCACTCGGCTCAATGTGATTAGCTTGTTTTGGTCCCATTTCTTCCCGGAGTTCTGCTATGGCATCCTGGCTCAGCATATTCCCCATCCCTGAAGTGGCGTGCTGCCGTGTGTGTGTTTCTTATATATTTGTGAGTGCATGCGTGTGTGTGTCTATCAATTTGTCTGTATGTGTATGAATGTGTGTGTGTGTGTGTACGTGCACATGCATGTGTGTGTGAGTGTGTGTATGTGTATATGTGTACTGTATGTGTACAGTGTGTGTGTGTGTGTGTGTATGTAAATGTTTCATGAGGGAGTGGGAGTATGGTTTCTGCTGTCAGGACACAATTTTCCTCTTCCCTGCTGCCTGGTTTCCTTTTTTCAATGCATGCTCATTACCAGGATGCTGTGCTGCCTGTCAGATGTGGTGATCCGGTCTGGCGTTCTCACCGACAGAGCACCGTAATTGAAGTGTATTAGCTAGGACCCTCCAGCAGTGACACAACTGTTCCAGTGAAACAACTAACAGATATATGCACAAGAATAACCTCTGCATATATGGGTTGTATTGTATTGTATAGCTTGAACATATGGACAAAATTAACAAAATGGACAAATGGATTGTTTTTAATTTAGGGAAGAATCACTTAAATTTAAAGTGACATTCGAGATCGAATCCAGCCCTCATAGTGATGAGACAGTGGTGGTTGTTTGTTCAATTTCAGTAAGCCTACGGCTTGTTTTGTGTGCTGGATTTTTGCTGTTTTTTCTGGCCCGTGGAATTTAACACACAAACACAGGAGCACTTACTCTCTTTCAGGACTTTGTGAAGTGAACTGAATGTGAAATGACTGAAAAAGACATTGGGGGTTACAATGTCACCATTGGGGTGTTGGATGTTATGTAGGAATCATGAAATCACTAAAGGTTAAAGTTACACTAAACATACAGTCCTAAGTGAATAAAACAAACTGGTTTTCCTTGGGAATGTTTTTTTGCTATTTGCTATGCATAGCGATGAAATGACAAACACACATACCTCTATCTCTCCCTCACTCATGCACACACACACACACATATTTCAGCTATTTTCTCCTTCATGAATGACATGCAACCGCACCTGCAAGCGCTGTGCTTATTCAGAAGCAGGAGAGACCTGAGAGATGAGAGGGAAATAAGATGAAATGCAAGCGAAAGAAACACGGAAAGGGAATTTGCTGCCTCTGTTTTTCCCCTCCTTTCTGACACATTTCCATTTTTTTCCCTCTCCATACTTCTTTCATACGGCTTGTTTTGCATCAGTCTTTATGCCCTGTCAGGCTTTCTCGGAAAGCAAGAGAGAAAAATAAAACACAGGGCAGCCGGACACGCTGAGCCTGTCATTCCTCTTTGTCTCCATCTGCATGTCGGTGTGAGGCTCTCGGTTGGATGGCACCAGTCAGGGGGAGACCTCACGTTATCAGCCGCACCAACAGCAGCCGTTTAGAATTGCAGATCTGTCCTGGGGAGAACGGTGACCCTAGGCTGAGGCGAGATAGGACCCATTTCCATCGCCCACGTTTACCTGCATGGCTGATCCTAGTGAGACTGTCAGCTGCCCAACACACACACACACACACACATACTAAAACACACACATACCACACACACACACAACATAACACCCTACACACACACACACATACCACACCATACCACATTAACATACATACACAGCACCACTATATCACACACAAACAAACGCACACACACAAAGCACCACCTCCTCCACTGCAAATCCTCTGTGTGTGTCTGAGACACCAAAGGCCCGCGCCTCCTACTCTGCTGCTGCTTATCTGCCGGCTCCCAGCCATGGAGAATTTGTATGCCTTCCTTACACACGCTTAGACACTAACTCACTCAGTCTGCACTGAGCACTCATCTGCACTTCCCCCTGTGTGCTAACTCACTCGCTCACACACTCACTCGTTTACACGCTCACTCATTACATACTCACAGTCATTGCATACTTATTCGCTCACACACTCTCTGGGCCCGATAATGCACACGGTGCACAGTGCTTTTGCGACTTGCGCAACCTATCATTGCTATTTTGTGCGAGCAAATTGTTCTTTTTTCCGGCAGAAATGTACGTTGTCAAAATAGCAGCTCTGTCGGGCGTGTCATTGAAAAGAAGGGGTGTGGTGCAGCGCATAGCGCGAATTTTGTATTTTACAAGATATATACGTGAATTCGCCACTGACCAGAAAAAAACTGTACTTACCATGCTAACGTACTCACTTTCCTTCCTGTACTCACTCACTCTCCCATTTACATGGCACATGCTAACATACTCACTTTCTGTACTCACTCACTCACTCACATGCTTACTTCCTCACTCATACACTCACTTACATACTTACTCCCCAGTCTCTCTCCCTCTCAATCATTCAGCATACTGATAACTCCTCTGGTCAAATACTCTTCCATCCCCTGTCAGTATTTAAAGGCCCACTATGCAACATTTTTCATTTAATTAATCCGTTTCATACTGTTTAGGATGCTAAAATTAGTCATTACACGGCGAACGAATGGTGTAGAATGCGCCACCGTGGCCGATAGCGGTAGGTACAGCACTTGCAATGTTCAGCAGCGCGGACCGCCTCCAATAGAATGCAGTGCAATACAATGCAATACAGCGGTCTTTAGAGGGAGCTCGTGAGAGAGAAAAACAGAATGTTGCTTAGTGCCGGTTTAACATATCACCTATCCACTCACTCATTGGCTTCAAGCCCTTTCTCAATCATTTACTCCCTCTCCATCGCCCTGATCTCAGTCAGACGGACAGCAGTAATTCACTCTCTCGTTCGCTCACAGCCCGGTTCAAGTGCATAGTCCCTTCCACACACACAGTTCAAGCTGTTCACACACACAGACATGGTTCGAGCTTATAGTCCCTGCTACACACATACAGTTCAAGCTAATACACAAACACACACAATTCACGTACTTAGTCTCCACTACACACACAGTTCAAGATTGTCATCCCTACTACACACATTCACTTCAAGTTAAAACACATAGACATAGTTTAAGCTTCCACACACACACACAAAGTTCAAGCACTCAGTCTCCACTACACACACAGACACACACAGTTCAAGATTCTCATCCCTACTACACACATTCACTAAGTTAAAACACATAGACATAGTTTAAGCTTCTACACACACAGACACAGTGCAAACACTTAGTCTTTACTACACTGATACGGTTCAAGCTTCTACTACAGACACACACACACAGTACAAGCTAAGACACACACACACAGTTCAAGCTAATAAATACACACATATACACACACACACACAGGTCAAGCTCATAAATACACACACACAGTTCAAACTAATACACACAGACAGTTCAAGCTAAGACACACACACAGGTCAAGCTAATAAATAAACATATACACACACACACACACACACAGTTCAAACTAAGACACACACACAGGTCAAGCTAATACCGACACACACAGTTCAAGCACTGAGTCACTACTACTACACACAGACACGGTTCAAGCTTTTAGTTCCTACTAGTCATGCTTCGTCACTTAGTCTTCCTCAACAAGAAGCATCAATTTCCACTCTTCGGTGTCAAGTCATGGTCCATGGCGTAGAGTGTGTGTGTGTTTTGTGTGTGTGTGTGTGTGTCTAGTATCTTTCTCTTGTGCCATCACTCAGCCTCATTCACTGGGTCAGCTTCTCTTATGTGATCACTCAGCACCATATATCAGTATATTAGTCAATCCTGCCCTCCCTCTTTCCCGCTCTCCTCCCCATCCATATAGAGGTGCTTGACATTTCTGACTCAGAATTCCCTCTCATTCCCTCTTATTCTCTCTATCTGTAATTCAGTGTGTCTCTCCCTCGTTCTTTCTATCTATCTATCTATCTATCTATCTGTCTGTCTGTCTCACACTTTCATCTTTGGCCACGTTTATTTACTCGCTCCACTCCCACCATTTCTCGTTGTTGTTCACACCCTTCCATATGTGTATCTGATTGCCCGTATATGTTCTTTTGCATGTAGCATATTCCCCCAGCGATCTAAATGCCCATAGAATACCTGCGCCGACTCCGAGCCAAGACCGTTCCTGTTTTTAGACTGCCTCTGTCTCATCGTTGCCGTTCGCTGTGGCCTTGTCACTTTTAAGTGTTCCTGCTGCTCCCTCAGTAACCCCATTCCCTGTGTCCCATTCAGGATCCTCTCCCACACACTCGCAAGAGCATGTCTTTTTGACTGAGCTCAAGCATCCTTTCGGGGCTTACTAAAATAAGCAGTGCCCGCTCTGCCAATAACTTACATGTACTCTGTCATACACAGTGTTGTATAAAGTACCCAAATGTTCGACTTAAAGTACAGATACCCTACCAAAAAATTACTTTGGTAGAAGATCAAGTACTTTACTAGCATGTTACTCAAGTAAAAGTCTAAAAGTATCTAACATTTACTGTACTTAAGGCAAAGTAATCTATAATTAAATGTGATTTTGATTTAATCTAATTTCAGTTTTGTTTCCTCCATCCCAGAGTTTTAGATCCTGCAAATGTAGTAACTGCAGAAATTGCAATTGAGGTGACCGAGAGAACCTTTTTACAGTATGTCACTCATGAACCATTGAATCATATAAATGACTATGAAGATGGTAAATTAACCTAAAAAGTTGCCTGATGTGAATTATTGTTTGCACTTGTCCAATGATAAATCAGCTTCACCAAAACACTCAGTTAGCCTACCACAAAATTCAATTAATTCTAATACTTGTAACTATACAGCCGACTAAAAATGTAGTGGAGTAAAAGTATACATTTGTCTTAGGAAATGTAGTGAAGTAAAAGTAAAAGTCGCCAAATTCTTAACAACTCAAGTAAAGTACAGATACTCCCATAACCTACTTAAGTACTGTAGTGAAGTATTTTTACTTAGTTACTATACATCACTGGTCATACACGTTACGAGCTATATCTGCAGTAGAGAACCAAGGCTGGCGTGGGATGGGCTTTCTGTGGCCGTGATGGAGGTGTCACAAGCTGTCAGTCTCTGCCAGGGCTCCCTATGATTTAATGACCCTCCTGATCCCATCAATTAATCAATTAAACAACTTGGAGAATTCAACACCACAACCACTACTACCACCACTCACAACCCCATACAGGGTGATGGGCAGATGCATACACTTCAGCTGGTTAGTGAAAGCTCCTATGTGAGTGGGTAGACAGCTCTTCATCCCCAGATTCATATGCCACACACATACTGGCACATTCTTACGCCCAGATCAGAGAGATTGACAGGGCTGCACTCACTCGCTCGCACAGACACCCCAACACAAGAGCTATGCCAACTGGGCTTGCCCCCTTGCCACTTTCATCTTTCATCTGCCCACCTCCGCTGAGCCCTGTCACGCAGAAACGCTTGATCTCACTGATCCCATCTGACCCCACAACGCACACACACACACACAAACACTCTGCATCCCAATACTCAGAGCATAAATTTTTTCTCTATTGACAAGCAGTGGTGCCATTATATTATGGAATTGTTCAATTTTTGTCTTGATTTTGTTTGTGCTGTTTGTCTATGTACAATGTCTTTGTGTTTGCTGTATGATGCAATGAAAACAAATTGTTATCAGCGTGGTAAGTGGCATTAAAACAGGATCTGAAGCTCTCCAGAATGATTGATCTGTGTTAAAAGGGGAAGGAAAATGTGTGTTTGTGTGTGTGTGTGTGTGTGTGTGTGTGTGTGTGTGTGAATTATTCAGTTGTATTAGGGGTCACCATGAATTAGTAACACATTGTTTTCTTAAATATTGAGTTTTGAACTTAATTCCCTTTGAAAAATAACTACTGATTATGGCATGATGGCATTAATCTTGCATCAAACTGAATGGTGGAATAGCAGTTTTTCATGTTTTACAGAAAATTAGATACATAATGAATCCCACTACCCACTGCGATGAACCAAATTAATTTCATTTAATTAAAAATCCATCCAAAATGACTCAATTTTGCGTGTATCAATAACTATTTTATCCATGTGTGCTTCTCAGTGGTTCCATTATGTATCTGCATGTAAGTATTTCGGTTTCGTGTACCTTTGGCAATTATCCTACACATGATTTTCATCATAACTTTGTCTGAAATGCTTGATTTTTGTGCAGGCATGTGTTTGTGATATACAATTCATTTACTTAAATGGGAATAAAAGGTATAAAAGTCAATCAGTATTGATTTATACAACACTGCTGGTTATTTAATTGAACTATTCTAAAAGAAAATGTGATAACAAAACATAAACTTCAACTGTGCCTTCTTCCAGCCAGATCTGCCAGACTGTCTGCTTGGGAACTGATACTGTAAAATGAAATTTAAAAAATACCTGCGACATTCCCCATGTGGATTTTAAGATATAAACAAATATTGTTTGCTCACCCTAGATAAAGATCCACTTTGCAGTGCTGCCTCAGAAAAAAACTGGTACATTTTGGGATGAGGGTAGAGGTAGCGCCTCTCTCCTAGTCAGGGATTAACTCTGAATATTAAGAGTCAGCAGCTATCAGACAATTAATTTGTAGGGGATTTGGGCGCTGGCTCTGATGTAATCGGTTCAAGTCATTTTTAAGAGTAGTGAGTTTTCAGAAGCGATCAGAGATAAACGGGGAACGGCAGAATGTTAATATTATACTGGATACTTGCTTAAGAACTTCACTCCCCATGAACAACTCATACATACACATACACACACACACACACACACACACACACACACACATACACACCTTGGAGCTTGGTTTTGGCGATCTTGCCGCAGGGCTTGCTGGCAGTGACCATATCGGGGCAGACGGCATCCATGAGGGCACGTTTGAGCACGCCCGTCCTGTTCTTCATGCCAGTGGTCATGTCACACTCACCCCAGTCCTGGAAGTCATACTTGCACTCACCTGCAGGGGGCAGAGGAGAGGAGAACGCTAAACCAGCAGACAGACACCAACTCTAATTCCCCTCTTCTCTTCTCTCCATTTTTCTCTTTAGCTCATTTCTCTCTCTCTCTCTCACTCTCTCTCTCTCGCTCTCTCTCTCTCACTTGATCTCTTTGTGCTGCTCTCTGCTCTTACATATCCCTCTTACTCCTTTCAGGACATCGTGGTGAATTACATAATTTCTCCCCCATGCTCTGCCTATTGTCTCCTTTCCCCTGCACTACACACAGAAATAAAATAGAAGCAATCTAGCAAAAAATTATATCTAATGACATATAAAAGACAAGAAAATGTAATTACACCCGCACCCCCTCGGGCCTGTGGGCCATTAATATGGATTGTGAAGGTAGAGAGGAGAACAAAGGAGGCAGCTCGCTGGTCAAACTCTCCTGCTCTCTCCTCGCTCTCCTCTTTCTCTCGCCACCATTAGAAGCACAATGGCTGTAGTGAAGCGGGCTGACCATGTGCAAATAGGCCTCTGCTCCCCTGCGCTCATTGGGATTCGTGACTGCCTGTGTATGCGCGCGTGCTTCTCCGTCCTCCTGTTCTTCTCAGGGGCCGTCGCTGGCGTGAGCAGCACTGCCTACTTGCTGTGATTTCAATGGCCTCTGCTCTTCTCTTCCAAAAAACACCTGCCTGGGTCTCCACGGACGGCGGTCTGTCATACCTGGGTGTACCTATGTGTGTCTGTGTGTGTGTGTGCCAATCACCCTTCCATCAGCCCCCTCCCTCGCTCACAGCATCTCTCTGCTGCTGGGCCGCTCATGTATTCCTCATTCTTTTATTTCCTCCCCTCTCCATTCTTCCATCCTTTTCTTCTTGTTCTCTCCCGCCCCTGCTGCTGCTGTTTCCCTGTGGATGTGTTGCTGCTTTGCTATGGCAGGCAGTGCCAACCCCCACCCCCCTCCCCTCTCTTTCTCTCTCTCTCTCTCTCCGCAAGAGATACGGGAGGCTATGCCATTCCTGTCCCCAGGAGCTGGGTGTGAGGCATAGGGCACGTATTGTGACAAAGAGAGTAGCTAGTGAGGACACAAAGAGGTGACGGAGCTATTGTTGCACCCACCCCCATCACCACCCCCCACCACCAGCCCATCCTCCAGCACCCATGGGGAGAGCCTTGGCCGATGGCCGCACTGTGCTGTGCTATTCTGTATGCTTCTTGGACATAAAGAGACCAGCAGGCCGGCACCTGTATGCCTGGTAGTCAGCGTGCCAGCCAGCCTGTCCCCTTCAGGGGAAAGAGCAGCGGGCACCCACTGCGCTCTATTTGCCACCGCTCATGCATGAGCATGCGTTCTGACACACCCACACACACACACACACACACACACACGTACAGATGCACATAAACAGAGGCACACAAACACACACATACACACACAAACATACACAGACACACATGCACACTGACT
Organism: Limnothrissa miodon; assembly: GCA_017657215.1. Lineage (NCBI taxonomy): Eukaryota > Metazoa > Chordata > Actinopteri > Clupeiformes > Clupeidae > Limnothrissa > Limnothrissa miodon. The sequence goes on along the minus strand of JAGFZM010000002.1, from coordinate 1,425,964 downwards.
CACACACATACTGGTATGCACATACACACACACACTTATGCAGACACATGCCCTATAGACACAATGGCACACACGCCTAGTACCCACGCACGCAGGTTCCCATTTGAACACGGGCCGATGCAGAGCGCAGCTGCCTCCTCCTGATACACACTCTTTCTTTCTCTCTCTCTCTCTTGCTCTCTTTTTCTCGCCCTCTCTTGGGACTGGCACACACTCCAGTTTCTATCAAAACAGCCTGAAAAAAATCTCTTAGCGCACGTGGGAGCACGACCTTGCCTTGAAAACACTCTCCCTGGTGGTCGGAACCGACAAATTCCGGAAAAAATCCCCATCCTTGCCGCTGTACACTCTGCATGCTGTATACACGCTCTCATTTTACCCACTGCTGGCTTTAGTATGCGCGTGTTTCTCGAGGAACACCACCAACCATCGGTTGGCCTTGACTCACCTCCAAATTGCTTCTTCCAGTTGCAGGGGATCTTGCAGCGCTGCGTCTTGATGGTGTGTTTGCAGTCGGTGCCGGACCGGGTGCCCTCGCGGGTGCCCAGGCCGCAGTCGCCCTCGTTGGCCACGCACACGCTCCACTGCCACTCTCCGCAGTCCGACTTGCGCTCCCTCTTCCCTGTTTGAAAAAAAGCACAGAGGCTGCGTTCAGCTTCAACAGCAGTGATGCTAACGCTTTCCAGTTTCCAGACTAGTATAAATGGGCCGCATGATTCCAGACTAGTATAAATGGGCCGCATGAGATGGGCCAGTGCGTTCAAAATTTACAGTAGTGATTTCATTGGTGGGTTTCATTTATAGATTACATAGGGTTTATTCACTATTCTGGATTGGATTTGAAGTGACATGCACACCATATACACTCGCTGATGTACACACACACACATACACACACCTCACCTTGCTTGTCTGCTTTTCCTCCCTCCGCTATGGCTGTCGTCAGGACCAGGAGAGCCACAGCCCACATCCAACACTTCTGTCTGTCCATGCTGCAAAAAACAGCACACCACCAGGCCAGTTACACCGTGTCCTAACTGCAGGCGATGCGAACGAATGTGTGCGACTCGATTCTCTATTGGACTGTCCTAACTGAATGTGACTAGAAGCAGCACAACAGAACGCGATGCCTTTTGAAGACTTTTTGTCGCTCGGTCCGTTTCTATTGTAGTCATGTAGCGTTGACATGTATATTTTATATTCAATTGTCAGGAAAATTATCCTAACTCCAAGACAAGAATCACACACGAGTTAGATAGTCTTTATGTCTCTGAGCGCTGAGATGAGAGAATGCCACACGGGAAGCTCCTTGCCTACGGTCTCTGATTACTCTCTGATTCTGCGAGCGTGCAGCGGCCTTTTATTGAACACACATATACATGAGGTTAAAAAGTTCAGGGTCGTACAACATATTTTTAATCTCACTCGAAACAAGCACTTCTTTTACTTCCTCTTTTGCTCAGCATTACGCTCAGCACTTACTCTTGTTTCTTGCTAAAAACCCTGATGACAAAAACCCAAATGCAGTATAACACTCAATGATAATAATATGCACATTGCATTTCTTTAACATGGATACATGACATCGAACGTGTTTAAAGGGATTCTCCGGAGTAAAATACAATTTAGGCCAATTTACGGATGATTGGGAGTATATACATTGAGTTGGCATCAAAATCACGTCATTCGGATGTGTTTTGAGAAAGTTGCATTTTACCGTTTTGAGCCCAAACTCGTTAGCCTGGACGTAACCAGGGCATGTCATTCCCGCGGCTACAAAACACTATTTATACCTCTTCTACAGTTCCAAACAACATTACACTTACGTGGTAATGAGTAGAGGGTCCCTATATCCAAACCGAAGTATCCCAAGGTCTTCATGTGGTCGGATAGAGTGTCGAGAATGAATTTTAACGAGCCAGTACCTTGCCAGAAATGGTGCTGCTTTAGTTGCCATCTTTAGCTACTTCACGCGAGATGACGTCATGTGACATTTCAAAATTCCACCGTTAGTAAGCTAGGCTCTGCTGATGCATACAACTTCATATCAAATTCGAAAGAAATACTGGACTATTTTTTATTTTATTTAGGCCACACCAATAAAATTAGTTGGTTCTCGGATTTTTTCAAGAAAAATATGGAGCGAGCGAGCGAAATAAAAATAAAAATAAAAAAATAAAAAAATAAAAAAATAAAAAATAAAAAAATAAAAAAACGGCTACAAAACGCTATTTATACCTCTTCTACAGTTCCAAACAACATTACATTTATGTGGTAATGAGTAGAGGGTCCCTATATCCAAACCGAAGTATCCCGAGGTCTTCATGTGGTCGGATAGAGAGTCCAGAATGAATTCAACAAGCCAGTAACTTTCCGGAAATGTTGTTGCTTTAGCCGCCATCTTTAGGGGAAGGAGGAGTCGATTGCCAAGTGTGCAGTAACGCACTCTGGAAATTCACAATTTTCACAGTTAAGGCCACACCAATAAAATTAGTTGGTTCTCGGATTCGCCGCTTGTAAAAAATGCAAAATGAAATAAAAATAAAATTGAATTCGAACTCACACGAACATAAAACACCGTGGCAGATAACTATAATACTGAAAAAAGCATGCTGCGTTCACGTGACGTCGAAAACCAATCACCTCGCGCCTTTCAATTCAGAGAGCAAGAGACAAGAGACATGATATGAGGAAAGATGCCGGTGGATCCTGCTAGGCCAGTGTTTGCAATTATTAGATTATTTGATCGGAAAAGAAAAACATTTGACAAGTGCATTGAAATTAAAGAGGATGAGAACTTTGCGCAGTTGTACTCACGGTGCCGAGAGCAGTCTGCTTGTGCAACTCTGTGGAGGAGAGTTTGATATTTCATTGATTGAGAGGCGAAAAAAAAAAACATTCAAAGTGTTTCGCCATCAAAATCAATCAATAAATAAATGAATAGCAGGTGCCTACACACTCACGTCCTCGCGCGCGCACACACACGCTTCTCTTTTTCATGCAAAAAAATTGTCTCTTTTCTAGATTCACGTGACTGCACGTTGATGAATATTCATCTCCGTTACGCTGATCACGAAGTTTTAGTCACTATCTAATTGCTGGTGAATCAATGCGATTTTGACGTTCTAATGCCCTGTGATGAACTGTGACAAAATTAGTTTGAACATAGGGTACAGCAGCCTAGACGTAGTCTACATTATATGTCATACCTCAATTCCACAGCCAGCTTGCTTGGTGCTTAGATTCTCAAACTCTTAAATAGATGACAAACCATCAAACTTTTACATAACATAGAATGACAGAATTATGAATTTGTACATTGCCTAAAACCGGCATGAAAAAAAGTGTGCTGTGAGGTGTGAAAATTAAGTTTATAAATTAGGCCACATTTAGTTTTTCCTTAACACAAGAGTAAATGTCTTTAATGAACATTAAAGAGGCACTCAGTAAGTTTATGCGACCATTTTTGTGGTCATAAAATCGCTTAGAAATCATTTTTTTCTGTTAGACTGGTCTGTTGTGTAGCAAACGGCGATTGAGCGCACCGCTGTACAGCCCTGTATAGTGAATACGGAACTTGCAACTTCTGAGGGAGTGTACACTACAGCAATACAGCTAACTGTACAGAGCTCCCCCTACAGGTTTGTGGCATTTAATGCAGGGTTAAAAAACTGACTTACTGAGTGCCACTTTAACTGTGAATGTGCTAATTTACCTTCAGAACATTTTTTTATTTTTATTTTTATTTCGCTCGCTCGCTCCATATTTTTCTTGAAAAAATCCGAGAACCAACTAATTTTATTGGTGTGGCCTAAATAAAATAAAAAATAGTCCAGTATTTCTTTCGAATTTGATATGAAGTTGTATGCATCAGCAGAGCCTAGCTTACTAACGGTGGAATTTTGAAATGTCACATGACGTCATCTCGCGTGAAGTAGCTAAAGATGGCAACTAAAGCAGCACCATTTCTGGCAAGGTACTGGCTCGTTAAAATTCATTCTCGACACTCTATCCGACCACATGAAGACCTTGGGATACTTCGGTTTGGATATAGGGACCCTCTACTCATTACCACGTAAGTGTAATGTTGTTTGGAACTGTAGAAGAGGTATAAATAGTGTTTTGTAGCCGCGGGAATGACATGCCCTGGTTACGTCCAGGCTAACGAGTTTGGGCTCAAAACGGTAAAATGCAACTTTCTCAAAACACATCCGAATGACGTGATTTTGATGCCAACTCAATGTATATACTCCCAATCATCCGTAAATTGTATTTTACTCCGGAGAATCCCTTTAATGTGGACACAAAAAATTCAGTGCGATGTGATAGTCGCACAGTCGCTTGCAGTTAGAACAGGGTGTTAAGTTTTACCTTTCATACAGCATAATGCAAATTCCAAAGCACACCAAGACCAGGTGATGTAACCTTACATATACAGTAAGGCCAATTACATAGCACACCACCAGTAGTTATTACCAGCATTAACTTATATTATTATACGGCATTGTGATTTACACAGCACGGGCGGTCCAGTCCATACACAGTGCAGTACAGTAAGTACAGTGCTTTAAAACACTAAAAGCCCACCAGGGCCATAATTTCTTTCCATATTTCTGAGTGTTCCACATGGGTTGGCAGGGCCGTGCAGAGACCTTTGGAGGGACAGGTGCTCAAAGTTTAAAAAGGGCACATTTGAAACACCATACAGCAACATACCTTACAAAATAACGGTCTGGACTGTCGCAACCCATATTCATGAAGAATGCAACATGGAATCACAACATAGGCTACCATATCAAGATAATATAAGATAAACTTTATTTATCCCACATCAGGGAAATTCACTCAGCAAAAACAGCTAAGACAGACAGTAAACACAGTTACACAAGACAAACACAGATTAATAAGGGTACCCATGGGAAAAAAACTATAGGCTGTAGTCTATGTGCATTTTGTACAAGAAAAGACTATGGAGATAATGGAGTGAAGGCTAAAGAATATTCCTTGTTGCAGGTCGTTAAATAAATAAATACAATGTATAGTCAATAAACTGATACAGTAAAGATTTTAAATAGGTCGAAATAACTATTGCACAGGATATTGCACTAGTGTACAGTCCATTGGCACAAGATGATGGGGGCAATAGTGGTTGAGTAGTACAAGTAGATGTAATTATAGTGCTACAATACAACTTTGTACAATACTTTGTTGTACAGGCATTGTCCACATCTGACATCTTTGCGGTGCAAAGCAAGCGTAGTCTGTTTTACCTGATGGGGTACATTGAAAAGATTTTGTTGAGGAGGATGGAGGGAAGGCTGCTGTTGCTGATATTGCTGGAGGTAGGCATTGAACTGAGAGTGTAACAACTAAAAAGAGCATGAGAGAGATAGCTGATTAAACGATTTTGTGATCATGACAAGATGCAAAGACAACTGATAGCTACTGGAAATACTTTTTTTTGAGCTACATTAAAACATAGCCTACTACTTAAACAACTAATTAATCTAATTGTAAAGCATTAAGGTTTTTTTGTGCTCACAAATGAAAGTATCAGCAGTAACACTAATCAATTTGCCTATGTGCAGTTAAACTAATGGAGTTGGTATTAGCTCAAACACAATTCTATACAACACATTCTATGAAGATTATTTCATCAATCAGATGAAGAACAAAAACAAATGTAGACTCTTTTTTCTCGGTATGCCTAAAGCCTTTTTTAAAGGTGCTCTAAGCGATGTGACGCGTTTTTAGGACTAAAACATTTGTTGTTACATACAGCAAACATCTCCTCACAATCTGCTAGCTGCCTGTCCCCTGAACACACTGTGAAAAAACGCAGTCTCTGTAGATAGCCCAGGCTCCACAAACGGCTAAAAAACACAGTGGACAAACCTAGCATAACAAGCGAAATGAAACATAACAAACATTGTTCCAGCCAATAAATGACAAGAAGGATTTGGAGGAGGGGTTGGGTGGGGGTTAGTGCGCGTGAGTCTTTCAGGGGGCATGGGAGGGAGGGGGAGGAGGGAGCTATCCTCCGTTTTGTTTGACAATACTTCGAACGTCAACAAGAAGTGACATCAAACACAATCGCTTAGAGCGCCTTTAAGTATTGTGATGGCATTGGCTTTATTTCAATAACTTCAAAAGACAAACCACGCTTCAAACTAAACCACCTACACACTGTAACCTACTACTGTACATAAACTGCAAGATATCGGATGAACAGACATTACAACAGACCACACTAAGAATTGCAAAAAACACCCGTTGAACTTTTTTTTTTTTTTTTGGAGCACGGTTTTTCAGGTAGCGTTAACGTTAGTTTACTGTACTGCCCCAGTTGCCTAGAAGCCACGGGCCTGAATGTTAGCAAAAGCAGCACAAAGCCACAAGTCATATCCACCTATTCTGGGTGTCAGACACGCACACGCGCGCTCGCAAAGCTCACACAATATTCTCACGGCACTGTCTGTCATCTTACAAGAAAACAATGTGCACATCGCACTATGAATGCCGCTGCTGAACCTACTCACCGGTCCTTGGCGGTCGCTTTTATGGTGTTCTCCTTCAAGTCTTCAGGGCTGCAGCGCCAAGCTTCAGGGCAGGTCAGGGCACGTTTACGTGGATCACATGATTGAGCGTAGCCAGGGTATCGAAATTATCGTTAGGCTATGATTTTTTTTGAAGGGCTACAGACAGGCTTTCTCACACATTGAAATAAATAAATAAGTAACTAAATAAATAAATACACATTGACAAAAGGGCACTTTGGGCATCAAGGGGCAAAGGGGCAGGTGCTCAAGCACCTCCCGCCCCACCCCCCCTGCACCTGCCTGTGGGTTGGACATGGTTACCCATTCTGATTACAGCGACAGACCCGCAGGTGGCACAGGACTGCTGCTGCAGGAGGAGCTGACTGACAGCTGTCAGGAGATCAGTGCAACCCAACAGCCCACAGCAGGCTCCCAGGGGCCTCTGGGAATTCAATTCTGGTTTGAAATAGATTAGTATTTCACTGTTCTCCTTCTTTCTACCCTATTCGTTCTTTTTTTTCTTCCCTCTCTCTCTCTCTCTCTCTCTCTCTTGCTCTCTCTTTCTATCTTTCCTCTCTGACTCCCCATAGCCCCATAAAAAAGCTCCTAGTGCAGCCTTTAATTACTCACAGAGCTCACGGCAAAGTTTTCTATTGTTGCCCCCTCACCATTGCTTGCGCCTTCTCTCTTTCTCGCTACCTCCATCCATCACACACTCCTTTTCTCTCACTCTCTCTCATCCTCTCTCTCTCTTTTCATTTCAGTGAGATGGCATAAAGCACAATGAGCTTGCTGGTGGGGTGGTGGGGAGGGGCGGGGCATGCAAGGCCTAAATGATTAGGAGCCATTTTGTTGCCCCCGCTGCTCGACTGTGCTCAAATTAGTGTCAAGGTGCAAGCCTGCCACGGAAATCATTTCTGTTCATCAATTGAAATAAATTGTGAGCCCACTCACTTACTCGCATCCCTCCCATTTTTTGCAGCTTTCCTTTCCCCCAACGCTCGGTGTTCAACACTATTTTTAGACCCTCGCATATGTCTTTGAACTTTACATAAGCCAACGCGCCCCGTATCCATTAGTAATATGCAGTACGCAGAAAGGCAAATGCATTTAAGGAAGAGCACACAACGTACCCCGCCACCCTCCTCCTCCTCCCTCACTCCCTCGCTCCCGTCTTCGCCAGCCCTCCACAACCCACTCTATACCCATACTTTTTATTATTAATTATCCAGACTATTATTAACAGCGCTTAGTGTATGCTCACTGTCTCCGCTCAGAGCACTGCCGCTCATTAGGGTGAGTATAATGAGTCTAGTCTAACGCTCTTCATTCTTTTTCTCAAGTCTATTAGACAGAACTTCTCTTCCTCCTGAATGGTCTGATTGCGACTCTTTCAAAAAGTCTCTGAATCGCTCAACGCTGCTGACATGGGCCAGCCGACATGTGAAATGGCTTTTGAGAGGCCCAAGCTTCGATAAAAAAAGAAAAAAATTACGACTTGTCACCAAGTGTCTGCTTGGCATTGATCTACACATTCAATCCAGCGCGCCTTTTCACGAAGGAGGCCACAGCTCAAAGCCCCCTTCTGCCGATTTCTCCTCAAAAAGAAAACCTCTGTCTACCAAAAAAAAGGCTGGGAAAAAAGCAAACCCAAAGCCGGTGGAAGCTCTCAGAAATGCAGCTGTCACTTTACCCAAGCCAAGCCAAGCATTGGTCTTCCAGCCACGGCATTTTTTTGGAGTCTATCCGTTCAATGATTCATGACTGGCTACGGCTCCGGAGCACTGGAAAGTCAAAGGCAGGATGGACAGCTCCTGCAGTGTGTGTGTTTGTAGGGCCCTGGTCTTTCGCTCCTGAAGTCAGGGGGGGCAATGCTCAGTGCCTATGCCATCCCAGAGGGCCACAAACATCCATCAAATATTTAGTATGGGTCTCCAATATATATGTATATATATATATATATATATATATATATATATATTTTTTTTTTTTTTTTTTTATTTCTTTGCCGGACACAACACCATGCATAATGGAACATGTTTTTGGTGAGGAAACATAGACGTCTGACATGATAGTCCACCTCATGTATATTTCATGCTTGCCTTGGACATAAAAGTCCAGGGGGAAAGCTTTAGGTGTCCCTCCTGACAAAGCAAGCTGTTCCGTCAGTGACATTTTGCCTGTGTTCATCACCTCTTCAATATGTTTTGGTGTCAGTTAACCATTTTGATTATTTGATTACCTAACAGGTCTGTACCACAGAGTTCTGTTGTGGAATTGTGACAGAACATCAAAGCTCCTATTTAGTCTGTTAGAGAAAGGACAGTCCTGCTGAGAAAGTGCCGGAAGACCCTAGTTGGACGCTTGAGTCTCATCGATCTCCTAAAGAGAGTTGGTTCGCTCAACTGATCACGTGATTCCCAGCACACTGCATCCCGCTCAGCCGTTAACAATGTGAGTCATCCGTGTCTAAGCTCTCGAAGTGAGCTTGGGCTTCGACAGCCATGGGGGGTGGAGGAGGCCTCCCGTTGTTAACCATTAGATCCACCGGGGGAGCGATGGAAGTAGGCAAGCCTACTGACACAGCAGGGAAGCCAGAGAGGAAGACCCATTGAGTGGGCAGAAACAAGACACGTTCATGGTTGAAAGAGTTGTCTGCAGTCTCTTCCTCTGAACATTCCCACCACTGAGCTATGTGAGAGAGAGAAAGAGAGAGAGAGAGAGACAACAAGAGAGAGAAAGGAAGCAGTAACACCTCTCTGGTAGAGAAGCCTTGGTGGCCTTGTCAGTGTTGTCGTGATTACCCAGAGTAGAGTCGAGGGACTGGTGACTCCATGTTGTCAAATCCCCTCACCCTCCCCGAAGCCCTAGCCTCCTAACACACAGGTCAACAAGCCTTTTTTACTCCCCAAATGTTTTGCTGCAACCCGAGTGTCGGACCTGGGTTGGCTCAGTGCAGTGTATAAAAAAGAAAATCCATCGCTGTGTACAAGAGATGCCTCGGGCAGCCTTTGATGCCAGTGATAACAAATGGGATGGGGTGACTGAAAAAGAGAGAGGGGGAGGAGAAATAGACCTTTTTATTGAGCTAGGCACATGTTTTCAAACAATGCCACAGAAGTCAGGCCTTCCTGTTTTTCGGCTGGACGAGCTCCAAGCCAACGACGCTCAGGTTATGGGGTCAGTCCTGTGGAGGACTGGTGAGTCATGCTATGCTGTAAGAGAGGTCACTTTGTATCCATGCATCTGTTTAAAAGACAAATGTTTGTCCACAACATGAAACAAATTCTAGAGGTCACCTTGGTGTCAGTTATGATTTGCCTTGTTTTTTCTAAAAGGAAAAATTACACTTATATAATGACACATGAAATAAAATGTAACTTACATGCTACAACTCTCCCTTGAGTGTGAATGATGGGCAAATGCACACAAGGAATATGCCTTT
>JAGFZM010000002.1:1410980-1413480 GCA_017657215.1 Limnothrissa miodon | reverse complement strand
GGGCTGCGTGTGCCGCATCGTTATGGCGCCGCCGCACAGTCACTCTCTGTCTTCTAAGGAGTTTTTTTAAAAAAAACCTGAAACATTGGCCTCCCACTCCATCGATGTTTGGAGGGATTCAGAAATGTGCTCAGGTGGAAGAAAAGAAATTACTATTCCACTGCCAGACACAGAAAACCACTTTAGGGGTGTTAGAGGTGTGAGAAGTAAAGAGTTCAACAAGTAACACAGAATTACAAATTTTCAGCATGCCATGACAAGACATTGATTTGCAGACCTCTGCATTATATATAAGATTATATATATAAAAAATTGCTGTATGTGGTAGTATGTGGCAATTTCACGTGTTTTACTATTATAAGGACGTAACAAAACTAGACTCAAGGGATGATATTGTCCTTTAGAAAATGAACCAATAACTGCCACAGAACTGAATTTAACGTGCAATGAAATAAAAGACCGGCAGAAACATCAAGAAACAAAGTAGTAAAAAAAAAAAAAAAAAAGAAATCAAAGTGGACCTCCATACTTGAACACACAAGAAATAGATTTATTCTTTTCAGAGCCCACCAGGATTCCACTACAAGGGCAAATGAGGCGTCATTTATTCTATACACACTGAGCCTTTGATTCTTCCATGGTACAATATGTCAAAAAAAGACACACACACACACAATCTCTCTCTAACACACACACACATTCTCACACACATAGGCCCACATGCTTCTCTATCTGCATTTCATCATCCCCCGACGAGGGTGGAAGTCACGGCTGCATTACCTGTGGAGTGCCTGGGGCAATAGACTTTTATCTCTCCCCCACATTTCTCTCCCAGCTCTCTGATTTGATTCCCTCTTGATTGCTGGCAATGGACCTTGTTCAATTAGATCCTCTGATCCCCAGTACACAAGCGTGTCAGACAGAGTGCCCAGTGGAGAGGGAAGATGGGATGGAGTGGAGTAGGGTGGGGGCTTAGGGGTCCCGGGTGTGGCCTGTTTGTCATCAAAGCTCTTCTCCCCCATTTTTCTCTCTCTCTCTCTCTCTCTCTCTTCCCTCCTTGTTCCATCTCTCTCGCTCTCTCTCTCATTCTCTCTCTATATCTCTCTCTATCTCTCACTCTTCAGGTTCACTGTCACCCACTACCCTTCCCAGTTCTGTCTTCACAGATCCACCCTCTAAAGCTTCCCATTCGCTGGAGCTTTGCACATATGAACCAGTCCAATTCTCTGGTCTCCCACCCCTCATAACACACACACACACACACACACACACACACACACCAAACACACAAGCACCTCGGAATAGGTGTTCATGAACATGTGAAGGGTTTGCATCCAGCCAGATGCTTTAGCATAGGCCTTTAACTGAGCCTCTATTCTCCTTTGCTTCTCAGCCACTACAGCATTTCTCTTTTCATTCCATTCCTCTCCCCCCCCCCTCCCTCTCTCTCTCTTTCCTCTCTCTCTCTCTATTTCCTCTCTCTGAAACTCTCCACTCCTATCTCACTCTTCCTCCCACTGCTCTGCGCCCCTTGCGGTGCAAATCAAAGTATTTCATCAAATTAATATTGCATGTAGATATTTTATACGAGTCATTGAGCAGTAGGTGCTATCATTTCACATTACGCCGAGGAATGTGTGTGTACGCATATGTCTGTCTCTGTGTACAGTGTGTGTGTCAAACTTATCTCCCATGAGGAGTAAACAGAGATAGAGAAAGGGACGTGGCGTATTTATCCAGCGAGTGTAAACATCGTTGTGACAAACAGCCTGCTGCTGACAAACGGCATTATAGTAGCAAGGAAGGGTTCATTTATTCCCATCGCAGCCCATTTGGCTCAGAGCACCGCTGCATGGAAGACTCTTGATATCAACAATAAACTCTGTGGAAGCTGATAATTCATAGAGTGTGTGTGTGTGTGTGTGTGTGTGTGTGTTGGGGGTGGGGGGGTTCAATTGGTGTTATGAAAGGTGAGCACGTTTGAGAGAAATCATTGTGACATGTAGGGGGGTTGCAGACAGCTGGTCTTATCAGAAACATTTGATATAAATCTGGAGCCAGTGTGAGTTTTCTTAGAAGTTTGTCTCAACTTTTACTAAAGGATGTAATTTGAATATTTCCGTACTTTATGGTACTTACTTTTTCTCGATTAACCACTCCCCATGGTAACATTGACATTTAAAAGCAGCAGGGATTGCATTATGTATTTTGTCTTTTAGACTTTTTTTTTTTTTTTTTTTTTGCTTGACCTTTAGGGTCATTATCAGCAATGAGAGCCATTTCCCAGGACTAATGAATGTGTTGTTTGTTGTGTAATGCAACCTCACACCCTTTATTGATGTTGCAGTTTCATAAAATCATTACTCGTTATGTTAATTGTTTTGATCATGTCACTGTATGTGTCACCTTACTGTTACAAAGCAATTGGCCGGCAGATATATCAAAAGCAAAGCAACAAAATGACAGGATACCTTTACACACACACACACACACACACACA
>JAGFZM010000002.1:1390351-1410970 GCA_017657215.1 Limnothrissa miodon | reverse complement strand
ACACACACACACACACACACACACATACACACACACATATATGTACATGCACACATGGATATGGTCAGAAAATGTGGTTGTAAGTGAGAGAGAGGAGAGGAGAGGAGGGGGGGGGGGGGCAGAGAGAAAGAGATCTTATGGGGAAAGAGGAGTCTTGCATCACCCCAGCCAACCAACTCTGACATATCAGAATGCATTGCCTCTTCCAGCGAACGCAACCGAGACGAAACCAGCGCCTCTAAATCTACCTGTGGGAAGATAATGCGGACAGTCGCCTGCAACCCAAACCACTTTCACACCCATTTCTACCGACACGTCAGTCCTGCTGGTGGAGAAAGAAGACGAGGGAGAGAAAAGACGAGAGGCACGAGTATTGCAATCTGCTGTTTTTGACACCCTTGCCCTTTGCCAGCGCTGCTAGTGACTGAAGCCTGGCTGTAATCACACAGGATGATGCGGCAGAATTCTAGTCTCCGTTCCCTTCCGCTGACTCGTGTCGACCGGATATAAATAAACCGGTTGGGTAAAACGTTCTGACTCTAAGCGCCGCTAATACGCGCTCAGCGGAAGACCTGCTGACAAGTTTACAATAGTATGCTTGGTATCTCAGTCCTCTCCAGTGAGGTCTTTGTGCCTTATTTTACCCCTAAGAGCTTCAGTTCCACTTTTCATTACATCTGACATTTCCTTTGCTGTTGACTTTTAAGTTTTTTTTGTTGATGTGGCAAAAACTCTTCGAAAGGGTTTCGTCATCTCCCTTCAGAACATTACTGGTCGCTAATGAACAGGTATCGATGTAACCCTCTACCCAAATTTGTGTCTATAAGATCTCTTGTACAAACCCTTCTGTTAGAAATGACCTATTTTCTTTGCAGCTAGATTATGAAACCCTTCAACTAAATATGAAGAGGAGAAAGATGATGAGGATTTCAGTAGCATACAGTGTCTAGATGCAGATCTGACTCCTTTTCATTTGGTTGATGTAGAAAATGCAGTTGAGGTCAAAGAATTTCTGGAAGAATCCTCACTAGAACTACTAGCCCGAAACACATAAAAGCAAACAGACCACATGGTTTTACAGACTCATTAGCACGACAGACTGGCACATGGATTGTCATTCAGTCAATACTGCAAGAGAGGCAAATATGTGACAATAAGATTTGAAAACCACTTAGAGATATTTATTTACCCCTGAAAGATTCTGTACCCAACTTACGCCAATTTGTTCCCATCTAACAAGATTATGTTGGGTTGCTTTGCAATATTCACTGAGTGAGTGACTCAAAGGCCTCACTGACATATTGTTGAGCATTAAGAACGAATAAACTGTGTGAGGCATTGACAGGCAGGTGCAGAGGGTTATTTCACGGAACCTTGTCAAATTAAGAGTCCACTATATATCTCAAGGCCCTGGCTCCCAAAGTTCCCACTCACCAAAGATGACAATTAAAATGGATGCTGGTTTTAGCTTGTCATTCTACACAAAACAGCAGTTCTAAATTTGTCCTCAAAAACTTTCACACTATGCCCTCTAACAATGTGGAGGCAGCACTACAGATGAATGGAAAACCTGGCGAAAGCACTTTGATGAGAAATAATGAAGCTATAAAATTGTGTTCTAAAATTGCAACAGGGAACATTCTAGCACTGACGTGAACAGAGATGTAATCAACTACGTTCCCCCATTCCATCTCCATCTCATCACCATATACAACAGAGGTGAACACAATCACTTTAATTTTCATGTTCCAATCTAATCCATGCAATAAAGACCATCAGCCTATACCGAACTGCATCTTGCCCTGCGTGCATAATCCTTGTTCAGTCTTTTGTCCTAATTCTATTTCATGTTTTTATGTCTATGTCCACATCAGTACATGCGAGCATCAATCTTTCAAGCGCTTGCATCTCTTTTTTCCTGTCACATTCTGGTTAAGGTGCAGGACAGACTGGGGTGAGAAGTCAACAACATACTGCCCTCTGGTGTCTGATGGTGGGATTTATTTGAAGGAAATGTAATGAAGCAATATGACACCCCCCCAACACAGACACACTCACACATGAGAGTGCCATTTCTCGGTACTGATTTTCATAACCATGGTAACCCTTAAAGAAAGAGGGTTTTGTCAGGCGTGACTGCAAGCTGTCCTTGAATCACAATAAAGTGAGAACCTACAGGGAGGGGGAACCCACTAACACCCCCCTTTCCCCCTTCCAAAAAAGAAACTTGACAATAATCAGTACAGGCACTCTCAAGAGGGTCTGTGTTTCTTTAGCATCTGATTGTTCGTTTTTTCTTCTCCTTCGAGTGTGCCCTCTTGAAATAATACTTCATTACCTCATAGGAAGTAGTGAAGGTGCACAGATGGCAATGCGTTGCCTTAATCACAAAAACCTCTCGTCTTTGAGACACCTCACCCACCACTCCTTGTGGGAGGTAAAGCCTGCGTTGACCAATCAACCACTGCTTAATGGTTGGAGCTGGAGGACCTTGGTGAGTGGGAGAACAGGGATCTAATATGGCAGCCTAGAGCTCTGCCAGAATGTTTTCTTCTTCTTTGTCTTCTTCTACTAGTTTTTCTTCCTCCCTTCTTCTCACTGTCATGCCGGTTTGGCATGCTTCTGCTCTCACTCACTCCCAGTGCCACAGAAACGTGGAATTCCCTGGAAGCCATTTGCCTCTTGAAGTATTTACACAAAGAGGAAAGTAGCCCAAAGACAAGGATGAAGTGTTTCCTTTGTTTCCTTTTAACAAACTGTGGAGCACAGACATATATTAGCGCTTTGTTTACCTCAGTAGTCTGTGATAATGTCATTCATTTTTACTTTCAGTTGTTTTTGTGTGTGTGTGTGTGTGTGTGTGTGTGTGTGCACGCACAGGCCTGCCACACAAAACATACCCCATGTAATTTTCTGTAGGCTGGCCAGTGTCCAGACATAACCCAAACTTTTTGCTTTTTATTGAACCATGTCTTTGGAGTGTTGGACAAGGGTGTCTGCAGAAGAAAGATTGTGAAGAGTGATTTGTCTACAGAAAACCACTCTCGAGACAGCTCTAACTAGTTTTTCTTTGGCTCAGTCTTTGGTTTGATGCTGAAGGACAAAACCAACAAACAACAAACTGTGTGACTCCAAAGGTGCATAGCAACACAAAATACACCTGTACAGCTTTTTAGCAATACACATCCTCATACACATGAATCTACATGTAGCTTTTCTTCCTTACTCCTCATTAGTGTTCAAGACCAAGAAAACTCATATACACATATTCTGATGGAGTGAAATACGTTGAGTCTTCCACTATAGGCTGAGTGAGCGAGTTGGTGAGTGAGTGAATGAGAGAGTGAACTAGTGAGTGAGTGATTGATTAAATGAGAGAATGGGTGAGTGAGTGAATGTGAGTGAGTGAATGAGTCAGGCAGTGTGAGTGCCTGTGGGGTCTGTGTCATTAAGCATCCATCGCTCAGAGGGAGAGAAAACGTAAAACATGTTTATTTAGAGGTGCCCTGGTTTGTCCCCATGTGAATGCAGCAGGAACCAGTCCTGTGCATATCAGTCAAGCATAGAGACTATACATTTACCGCACTCTATTTCTCTCTCTCTCTCTCTCTCTCTCTCTCTCTCTCTCTCTCTCTCTCTCTCTCTCTCTCATTTCCTGCCTGCTTGCTCTCCAGGAAAATTGCGTTTTCTGGTAAGGGTGAAGATTCCATTTCCCTTGATGAAATAATAAAAACATGACCATTAATCTGACCTGTTCAGACCACCATCTAAACTGAACACTGCAGTCAATTTCGGTGAGGCCTAATGTAATGACACCCCCATCAGACTGAGAATGTGCCTCAGCTGTCAGAAAAAGAGGCTGGATGGGCTCCCTTTTTTAACACCAAGCCACGAAAATATCAAACTTAGACAGAAGGGGAAAGATTTGTCCCAGAGAGGAAGATAATGACGCTGAGTCAGCAAAGTCGTGCCCTCTGCCGACTGCCGCCCAAGTCAATGCCTTAGTGCTCCCAGTCAGTCATTATACAAATGGTTGTTGACAACACACACACTCTCTCTCACACAGACACACACACACTCTCATCTACACATACACAATCGCATTGACACACATGCACGTTCACGTTCACCTTGACAAACACACACACACCACACTCACCTATAGATACACACACTCACACACAGACACACTTACCTACACACACACACATTCACCTAGACACACACACACGCACACAGACACACTTCCCTACACACACACACTCACTGTTCATCAGTATTGCCTCCTAATGGAGGCTTTGACCCACTTGATATTGCTCTCTAAATAAAAGTGTGCTAGGTTTTTGTTAATTTGCATGCAAAATTCGCCTGCCTGGTGGAGTGCTGCCTTTCTCAAATGGCTTTTCATTTATCCTCATCACAGCAGAGCGGCTTCTGAAGACCCAGAAAGCTCACAGTGGTTAACCCTTCTGTCGTCTTAGGGTCCAGCCCACCTGTTTACATTGGTGGTCAATCAGGAAAAATACACAGTGTGTTTGGAAAACATATGGGCCACCTCGTCTCATACCATTAGCTATTTGTGCAATCGTTTAAGCATGATTCATAGCCGTCGGCTCTTTAGGCTGCCACTCTGCGTGCACTCCTGTGCTCTTGACGTGCAATTTGCATTAAAATATGGGTCTTGAAACGCGCAGATGCCAAAATGTCATTTTTTTTTCCCCCAACGTTTCCGGCAATAAACCATCCGTCGCACCAAGGGACAGTGTCTGTGTGTTAACGCCCCTCCACCCCTCCCAACACACACACACACACACTCCTCCAAACCCTCTCCCTCCATCAGGCTGAGCAGCAGTGACAGCCTCTCTGTCCGGCACTCTGCCGTATCACACACGCTGCCTGAGGTTAACGTAGGACGGGCCGGCCACCTGCGCCCTACCCGGGGGTTAGTGTGGGGGGGGGGGGTAGGGGGATGCCATCGCCACCAGCCCCTGCCCATTAGCACTCTCCTGGACCCTCAGACTTGCCACATGGTGTTAGGTGCTCCGGAACATCACCGGTGGGAGTAGGGTCACCATTACACACGCTGCACTGTCTGCGCTCTCCCCCTGTCACAACGAAATGTGGGTCACGGAAGGAGATGATAAAGTGGCCGTGGCGTTTGGGACCTTCACAGTCAACGCTGCTGCAAATGTCTGAACTCTGTCTTTGTCTCACGAGCCTGTTTACACTCAGGTCTGGAGCTGCTCTGTGCCCGCAGTCACCTCATGTTCGCGACAACAGAAGATGAAGAAACTCCTCCTAATATCTGATCTCTAGACCGTATCCACTCCACACAGTTGAATATGTAGATGACATTCAATCCACGGATAGACTAGAATATCAGGACAATATCCATATCTGTCCACATTTATTGATCAGCACTGCTCACAAGACAATATCCTATTCAGTAATCCAATAAATAAATCCAATAAATCCCACCTCAGTGGCGTAGGAGTCAAGCGATGGTTGGAATACTCAGAAGGCATGGGGAGCTTTTGAGAGAAGCCTCTGAGGAATTGGAATGAGAGTTTGCGGATGTGGGTCTGTTTGAGGCAAGGGATGTGGAGATGGGCTGTGATCTCCACAGTGGAGGAGTCAGAATAAGAATCAGGGGGGAGAAGGCCTCTAAAGGCCGCATTGTGTTGTGGTGGTCGTCAAGGCGGCTGCCTTCAGGTTGTAATCCGCACATGCTCTCAGGAAGTGAGAAGGGGTGCCTACGCCTTTGCCTGGAGTGCCCCCATCTCCCGTCGTCACCTGAGGCACACCTTACAGTATGTGAGCCTGGGATTACTTACACACACACACACACACACACTTGCACATGTGAGTGGAAATAAGAGGAGGTAAAGATTCAGACACACACACGCTCACACACACTGACAGAGAGGAATAATGCGCAGAAGGGGTAGCAATCTCAACTTTCACTAAAAAAGGAAGAAGTTTTGTTTTCACTGCTCCTCTGCAATTTAACTCCAATTACAAGTTTGTAAACACACAGACACACACACACAAACAAACACACACACACACACACACACACACTTCCTTTTCTGTCTCTGGTTTGTATCTGGTTTCTGTGCAAAATATAACTAAAAAGCAGTTCTCAGAAGAGCATTATCCACAGAATTTTAGACCAGGCAGCCTCATAGTTTGTTCTCCACTCTTTTTCTCAACTGAACATTACTGTCTATAGAACAAAGTTACTTAGCAGAACAAAAGAACTAAAGTAACAGAAGAAAAAGCGTACTCTTGATACTCTGCTGTTAAACAGCCCCCCACCCCCACCTTTCATTTTCACAGAAACCAAAGCCGCCACGGAGCTCCACAGGTACAAGCATGCAAGGACAAACAGGACATTTCCATTTTGGACGGACGGTGCCTTTTAAGTCTTCACCCTCATTGACCCACTTTCCACGCTCCCTCAGTGGAATCGCGGGTTAAGGCGGTGCGCCATGCCTCTGTTTACAGCCAGTGGAAATGAAAAAAAAAAAACAGCAAAGGATAAAAAAAAAACTTATAATGAGCTGTTCTCCTCTTCTGCTTGTTTGGGCCGGCTGCCTTTCAGAATACCCCTGTGAATGGAATACCAATTGCTACATCTCCTTGCTATGTGTGTGTGTGTGTGTGTGTGTGTGTGTGATCACACCCGGTGGGGAAAAACGAGACAAAAACAGTCCACCGCTCCTCCGCCCCACACAATATGCGCCGCTCTGCGAGATACAACCTTCTTTACCTACGCAGACGTCCAAAAAACGCCCAAGCATCGGAAAGGCACCATCTGCAGGATAAATATACACCGAGGTGTGAGATCTAAAGGGAGACAACAGGCCAGTTTGGATGTTGGACTGAGTGCAGACAATTATTCCTCTCCTCCTCCTCCTCAGCAAGTTCTCTGTGCGGCGCATTGTCAGTGTCTCGTCTATGTCCGTATGGCGTGAGGGGCTGGCTGGAGGAGCGGTGCTTTGTGGGTGGACACAAGCTCAGCATGGGACAGCGTCCCGCTGCGTGGGCTCCCCTAATCTCTCCACCTCGCAAATCCCTTCTCATGCTGCTGACGAGTTTTGTTTTTTTTTCCCTCTTGACTTCCCATCATCCTGGCACTACACACAGACACACACACACTCAACAAATACACAGACAGAGTCTCAGACACACACACACATGCTGAGATTGAGCCCAAGCGTGGGTGTCTACTGAGCAGAAGTTGTCACAAAGCTTGATTAAAACCTGCCAAAGGTAAAAAAAAAGGAAAAGAAAAATAGAACGCCCAGAGATTAAGCCGCTCAATCAGCAGCTTTGCCCTTGTTTCAATCTCATTTTTGACAGGGGCTAAACAAGGATCTTAATATTAGCAATAACGCCTCTGCTTGGCCAACTTCACGCATCCACACAACTCAAATTTTCCTTCTGTAAAGGAAGAGATTAAGAAGCAAACAAAACTGTGATGCACACCCCCCGACGAGACGTCAATCCTCGGGATCTGAAAACTCACTGAAGTTATTTCTCTCCGGGCAAAGCCATGGCTGACAGGCAAGACTTAATGCTGATGACATCATGAATGTACTGGCATACCTCAGGCAAAGATGATGCCTTCAGCCTCTCATGAATTCCATACAAGACACATCTTACGGCCTGAATGCAGTGTGTGTGTGTGTGTGTGTGTGTGTGCGTGTGTGTGTGTGTGTCCGTGTGCGTGTTTGTGTGCTTTTGTACTGTTTGGGGGTCTATTATGCACTCAGCACCAGACTAAAAGCATACTCAAAGCCACCCTGAGCACATAAGAATGTGCCGTCATTAGACAATTATTCCGTGCCATTGCATCTCCCATTTGTATTAGCTGTGCTATTAGGGCCGAAATTGGAAGGCGCGGGCTAAGAGGCCGAGCGTCGTGGCTCAGTGCTCACACGTCCCCCAGCTCCGCGTCAAGAAGGGCCACTCGCTCTCCACCTCCTCCTCCGCCTCTTCTGTTGATTTAGGGGCCACTTTCTCCCCTCCACTGTCTGCCACCATCGCGAGAACGTGGTCAAAGAAAAGGGAAAGATAGCAACAATCTCGGCAACTGCGATGACAACAACAGCGACCACGAAAACAAAACAGAAAAATCATTACTGGATCTCTCCCTTACTAACCTTACTGCGCCATTTGAATCATCTGCAAGGTGTTTTACGACATCGGTTCCGCCAAGGAAAGTGGTTCCGACCTCCTCAAATGGGTTTCTCCCTCTGTGGTTTTACTGTCCTGTTACAGTATATGGCTTTAATATGGTCCTATATAAAAGGACTGCCTGGTTTATTGACTGCGCTCCGCGTAGGTGTTCGCGTTTCATCCGCAACTATTTATGCCTTTGCTTTTTTCCATTAGCCATATGCATTTTATGTGCAGTGACAGTCTCATTTTCTGATTAACAGAGGCCGTATTATCCTTAATAATCCTTTGCGGAGGGATCGACCGGAGTGCACCGTGCATGTCTCAGAAGAGCTAACGAGCTGGATAAATAAAATGGTGTCCAGTATCGATCGTGGGCCTATAGATTTTCACACATTGTTTTGCAACTGCTCAGTGTGGGCCACTTTATGGTTATTTTTGTGTAGGTTTTTCAAGTATGAGCCTGTCAGAGTGGAGTAACACACATGTCCATGTGTCTATATGGGACACCCCTGGTGTTTAGGGCTGGTGACCAAGTGTCTTATGAACGACCAGACCAACAAGCTTTCTACACTCCCTGTCTGAAGTCCATTTTGCCCTGTGGCAATGTGCTCTGCGTAACCCTGAATGTTATGAGGCTTATCGATTGTCTTTCTTCACCCGCCAAGGTCCGATTTAATGCATTCTCTTCGTTACTGCCATTTGCAAATGACAAGGTCAGACAGGAAATGTGCCAAAGAAACAACAAAGGGACGAGAACTTACCTTTATTTTGCAATAAAGCGAAAAGCCCTTAAGGGAACTGTTGCTGATTACCTGAGTTTGTCATTTAGGACCCAGTCTGTTCTATTAGTGTAACTCCACTTTTCGACTAATGGATTTACTGTGTAAATATCCCTAATGGGACATCAATGACGTTTCAACAGAATGCCTTCCAAACAAGTTTTTTTTTCCCCTCACGCAAGACAAATAGGTTTTTCGATTAAACAGCTTGTGGCTCTCAGAAAGCCATAATTCTAATCATTTAATAATTTTGCCTCTGCAAGGATTCCTTGTCAGTGTCTGAGCCAAATCTACAACTGCACAAAATATTCAAGCTCTGATTATATTCCTCCTTCTCTTTTGTCACAGAGTCCCTCCCTCTCTCTTTCTCTCTCTCTCTCTCTCTCTCTCTCTCTCTCTCTCTCCCTCGCCCTCTCTCCCCTGTGCTCTCTGGTGGCTTGATGCGTGAGAGATGGGATCGTCTCTCAGTTCATTAGAGAAACACAAACAGGCGACGCTCCCCCACGGTGAGGCAAGTGCAGCTGACAAACCCCAATGGAGACGGACGGAGAAATGACTGGCACAGAGGAAGGAACAGAGGAGAAGAAAAAAAGATGATGGATGAGAAAAGGAAGACAGAGAATCAGCTCTCACATCCTATACATACTCCCGCATATGTGTACAACTCCTCATAAACCATGGCTACCCCTGCTGTCTACCACTGCTAGTACCATTCCAATGGTTGCTGAATGAATGATTCGACACAAACTAAAGTCTGCATTCAAAAGCACCATGGATCTATTAAAAGCAGACTTCTACATGTAGCATTGAGTAGAAAACATTAAGGAATTTTCTTTGTCTTTCTTTGCTTAGAGCAGCCTTCCGTAACCTCTGACCTGCGCTCTCTTCCTGAACCAATTGAGGGTTGGGTCAGGGGCCGAGTTTACGGGGCAGACTGGAAAAAAAATGTGTCTAATTGATTAATTGATCTAGCCAGAGTGCTGCAGGCTCTCATTGGGCCAACAGTCGATTGGGGGCGAGTTTAGGAGCAAATCACTAGTTGCCAATGAGCGCATTCCTCTCCACCATCGTTGCAGGACCTGTGGAGCAGAAGGGGTTAGTGTTCGGGCATGTGTTTCAGATGAGAACTGAGACACGAGGTTCAAAACATTCCTACACACAGTCGCACAAGCACATATGAAAAGGCATACACACGCACACACACACACTATTACACATACATTCGCACACACAAACACACACACACACACACACATACACACACACGCACGTCATCCCTGCTCCTTTGCAGAATCTCAGTCAACAAAAGCCTCTGCCAGTGCAATCAGGAACAGGCCATCCCTGCTTGTGAAAGGCTTCTGTTAAACAATGGGCCCTTCGGCCCAAGACTGGCTTTCTCTTTCTCACTGGGCTTAAGGGATTTTCTCGCAGCCTCCAACTGTTTCGATTGTGCGCCGATGAAACGGAGGCCTGCCTGATGTCTCATTTAGAACAATAGCATTTCCCTGGCCTGAATGTTGGAGCATTTAACTGCACACTCTTTAAACAGCAAATCCCTCTGTCTCTATCCCTTCTCTCTCCCCCTCTCTTTCTTTCCCTCCCTCATTTATTTGTGAGACGGGTGAGACAACATCCCCCTCTCCCATCCAAACACTCACACCCCCAAAACACACACAAATACATATACCCATTTGCACACGCACACATACCAGTTGTACACAACAAAATGGATTGTATCATTAAGACCCCCATGAGCAATACTGCAATGTGCTTTGGTACTTTGTCTTTGATATCTTTGCCGTTTGGCTGCTTTAAGATCAAGATCTCACGCTATTTTATGCCACAAATCCATAATTCATTGCACCCCTGCCCCACGCCATCCGCTCTCCTTCAACCCCACCAGCTCCACAACTTCCCATCACATTCCCACCGCCCGAGATCCAAGCATCTGGCAGCGCCGTCCTCTGGCCTACTACCATCAGGAGGCCCCTGTCCCTTCAAAAGAGCCTCTATTCTGCCTACATGGGAGAGAGCTCCGTGTGCCCCCAACAAGGAGCGCTGAATGTGGGGGTCTTTGTGCGTTTCTTCCCTTTCGCTTTACCCCTCCAAAACCTTCTCCAATGCCCCCCTGCCCCCATCCTTCTGAGCCTTATTCTCCCTTGCACTGTGGGTCCGCCCCCCCCCCCGGGTCAGAATCAGCTCCTTTGAGTGCTTCCCCTGTGCTTGTGAAGGAGCCTTCTCAGGGCCTCTGCTTGAAGCCCTCTGCTATGAAAAGATGCTGTGAAGGACGAGTGCCATGCAAAGCTTTGTGTCAGTGTCGCACACACATGAATACACACACACACACACACACACACACACACACACATAGGCTCATTCACACACACACACACATGCTCATTCACACACACACATATGCTCATTCACACACACCCACATACACACAGATGATATACATGGTCTCATGTTCTTTAAGTGTGTGTGTGCGCGCACCCCCTTACTCTTTTAATATAATGGAACCACAGAAAACCAAGCATAAAAAAGAATCATAACACACTGAAACAGTTCCACGCCACATTCGCAAGGAAGCCCTCTTCAAACTCAAACTGCATCCACAACCAGTGAGGATGGCTCGGGACAGTAGGACTTGTTGGAGTCCATCCATCAGTGGTAATAATGAGTTTGACCTCTCTCCAGCAATGGCAGCCTTCTCTGGCGTAGCTCCACCTGGTGCCTCAGTTTTAATCTCAAATTCTCATTAGTAGCTCACCATGTGTTGACTCTACTGAAATGAGCTGGACGTAGCCATTCAAGGCAAGAATGTGTGGCGAGGCTGCTCTGTACACAGTAGGAAAGGCCGCTACACAGAGGATGTGTTAGTCAGACTCGAGTGGCTGTAGCTGGGGTAAACATAACTATGGTAACACAACCAACTGCGGGCTCTACTCGACTAGCCATGCATCAATGCCGATCTGTCTGGTTTTTCATTCCGGTCAGGCCTGACCCAAATTACACCATCCTGGGAAAGAGCGGGTACTTTTAGGGACTCACTTACACGCATATGTACAAATATACAAACTCTCTCTTTCTCTCTCTCTCTCTCTCTTTCTCTCTCTCTCTCTCTCTCATACACACACACACACACACACACACACAAACAACGCCACATGCACATGCTCACACAAAACAAAACTCATTCACACACGTGAATACACACACACACCAATATGCTCTTGAAACCACACAAATACATCTTGCTTATGTACTGTGGTTTTGAAATGGGTTTCATGTTTGCATTCTGCTATGTGTTTTCCCCAAAGAAATAATCAAACATAAGAAGCAATTTTCAGCACCCCACATAATGTTATTACTTTTGACAATCGAATTTTATCACAGCCCACAAGCGTGCTTTGAATACTTTGATGCCATTTCCAGTTTGTCTTCCAAGGCCTTCCTGCATAGCCTACATAAAGAGAACCAGCCCACTCCATCAACTTATCTATCTATAGTTTCTATATATAGTAATTAAGCTCTTTAGAAGCCACGTCTACATCCGCTACTTGAAGTCTCTGTTTTTATCTCTTTTCTGTACCTTTTTGTACTACAGCTGGTTATCTAATAGAAAACACAACATCTTTCCAAGAAAAAAAAACACTCTGCCGTGTTTAACAACCAGTGCCCATCTGCTATAATTCGAAACAAAAAGCTCAATTAAAAACTTGTTTCACAGTCTAACTTGGGAACTAGTATGCAGCCGTGTTTAAATTGAGTAGTCTGATGAAAAAGTGTCATGTTTTATCAATTAAGGCAACAGAGTAGAAATTAGTGTTGATTAGCCTTTTCTCACGTCTTATCACTGTGGAACTCAACAGAGAAATAGGCAAAATACCCAGGAGTTGCAAAGTGTCAAAAATCACTTGCGAAAAATGTTGGCGATCGTTGCCAACACCATCTTGCTATTCCCTTTGGGCTCAGAACCCGCATCTATTTTTTTCCCACCACTGCACTCCTCTTTCCCCTCATCCTCAGTCAGAGTGTCTCTCGCAAAGCTTACGGAACAGAATGCGACGGATTTGGAGCACCTGTCATACCCGAGGGCTTCCCATCCAAACCTGTAGTCCCTCTCTCACTTTCTCTCTCTCTCTCTCTCTCTCTCTCTCTCTCTCTCTCTCACACACACACACACTCTCTCTGTTTCTCTCTTTCTCTCTATCCCACTGATGAAATATCATCCTCATCTTTACCCAGGGTCCCACACTGCCATGTTCACACTTATATGTTAACCACCCAGTCAAAACCCATCCAAGTCCCCCATGTACTTACTTTCAAATAGAGGTATGGTAGGTGTTTTCAGCACTTCAAGTAGTTTGCCTCCTCTCCTCTCCTCCACTTTTTTGCTCTTTAGCCCCTTTTTCTGCCACTCTTTTCCCCCCTGTCAGTGAGTCTCTGTGCCCCTCACGTCTGTCCACACGGCCAGGCGAACGATATCTGTTTTTTCCCCCTTGTCTTTTTTTCCCCCCTTAGAGCTGGAGGGGGACTGGGGCTGTTTTTTTTTTTTCTTTTTGCAATGAGGGCGTGCTAAAAGCTTGGTTCTCTGACTCGTGATCAGAGGCTCATTACCACAAGGTCACTCCAGGGACGTCCCGCTTGGCAGGGGAGCACCACTCACAGAGAGAGAGAGAGAGAGCGAGAGAGAGTGCAAAAGAGAGAGAGAGCACTCAGTGATGAGGTCTGTGTTGCACTATAGTAACACCCAAACACAGACAGAGTGTGGGGGGTTGGGAAGACGACTGCCAGGGGATAACACAAGGCTTCTGAGAGACGGGGGTGTGTCGGATGAAAATCAGGAAGGCACAGCATGGAGGAAAATGCAAGAGGCAGGAGACACGCAACATAGTCGAGACTTTTCAAGTCCGACTATTCGCCCCAAAGCAGACAGGCTGGCAGAACCGCTACAGAAAGCTGTGTATTGATTGTTTGAGACACCATTTGGACATTCACTTGTTGTTGTTGTTGTTTTTTTTGCTATATTTTTAAGGAGGCCTGGTAACAAGTGGCAGGCTGATGGAACTGTGCAGAGGGGCAGATGGTTGCGGGCGACCTTAAATGGGCATGAGGGCTCCTAGCACAGCTGGCTTGCACTGATTTGACAGATTACAGCACAGTTGAATCAATAACCTTTAGCCATCAGCTCTGTCCCCATCACAGGCATGATACTGATGTCACAGACATCACGTGCACACACATACACACACTCACGCGAACATACCCGTGCACGCATGCAAGCATACAAACACAGACATACACACACACACTCGCACACTCTAAGCTGCACACTGCTTAAAGGGACTCTTGAAGAGTAGGCCCAGGGCACCAGCTTCAAACTTTTAAAGTCAGAAACACCAAGGCTAGAAGGAGTGGAATATAGATGCAAAGAAAATGGGTTTAGCTTATCCAGTGTCCTTATGCCAGCGTTTTGCGTGTTGCGTTTTCTAGTAATGTGCATCATCCACTGAAAACAAGCAAAATGATATCAGTGTCAGACAAATTCCCTGGTGACACCGGACTATTGCTGTCGACAGATACCCCTCGATCTGGCTATCGACCCACTTGTCTGGCAGCTGCCTGGATGCATTTCACTGAGCGTCTCAGTTGAAGGGGGGGGGGGGGGGGGGTGGTTCTATGGTTTCAATATGAAACATTAATCACACGAGCGCCGGCCAGCCAGCAGTGGTCATTTGCACACAGTGAGTCATTCTCTCGTGACGCGGCACGGCGTCTGATTGGCAGTCTTCTTTTCCTCACCGTCTCATTCCCTACCTCATTAATAATGAACTTCGTCCATCTGGGGCTCTGCTCTCCTTCATGAGCCGCACACCTCTTCAGTATGCCAGAGAAGGTGTGTGTGCGTGTGTGGTGCATGTTTCTTCTGTGTATTCAGGGTTTGTGTTCTTAAAGCACAATGCTATATGGCGGTCTGAGTAGCCCATATCTCCTCTCTGGAGACACACAGAATGACTGTCACGTGCTGCAGTGGTCATACAGACACATATGTGCTGGTTTGGGTGTGGCTCTATAGATGTGCCATGGCAAAACAGAGTAGATTGGAGTTTGTCTGGACGTGATTGTATTCAGATAACGGAGTTTGAATGAGTTTGTGAGTCTGCTTATGTGTGTTTGTCTGTTTGTGCATTTGTTTTGTCGATATTTGAATACTACAACACTGTGACCTAACACACACGTAACTTGAAGCAAGATGTCATTAAACAAAGTATGGGTGGTGTCCGTGTGTGTGTGTGTGTCCGTGTGCATGCACACTCGTGTGTGTGTGTGTGTTTGTGTCTGTGTTTGTGTAGGTGTGTTATTGTGTGTGTGTGTCTGTGTGTCTCTGTGTGACTGACATCTGATGAAACTAAATGAAATACCTGGTCCTGCTGTTCCTGCGGTGACATATGAAACTTCTCCTGGGCCCAGATAGACAATCACCTGCGCTGTCATTTTCTACAGCTTTGCCCCGTACAATTACTGAACTGAAGAAGAGATTGTAGCATGCCGTTTTTCTGCAAGGTGAAAAAAGAGAGAGAGAGGGAGAAACGAACAACAGAGAGACAGATAGACAGAGAGAGAGAGAGAGAGAGAGAGAGAGAGAGTGGGAAGGGGGGCAGAAGGGGAGAGGCATTTCTTCTTTTCTAATTTCCCCCCCAGAATGTGAGTGAGCGGTGAAACGGCAAATGAACAGATCAACCCCAATGTCTCTTTCCTGACGGATGCAGAAGTCCATCTCTGAGGTGGCAGGGCACAAATGCCTTCTGTCCATCAGCCCAGCCCACCCACCGAATCCCCCATCACACAGCCTGCTGTCCCTGGTGTCACTCACTCACTCACCCTCACTCTCTCTCTCTCTCTCTCACACACACACACACACACACACACAGAGGCTATCCAGGCTGTCAGTTGACTAACAGCGCCAACACTAGCCATACATTCAAACGCCGTGCGCGGTGGCTAAAGACTCCAGACAGATGAGTCACTCTGGTGTGGGGATGCAGGCTGACGGCGAGTCCAAGTTCAGTCTCCAACAGTTCGTGAGCAAGGAGGGGACTATTTATAGTCTGCTAAAGCACTTGAAATGCACACGCCACCAGATCCCTGCAGCTCCACTCCACTGAGCTGAGAACTGGGCCAAATAGAGAGAGAGAGAGAGAGAGAGAGAGAGAGAGAGAGAGAGAGAGAAAATGTAAAATGGATGGAAGGATGATAGAGACAGAGAATGGATGGAGATATGGGGGGAAAGAAGAGGGAGAGGAAGAGAACAGATGAAGAGAAAGTTGGGAGAGAGTGATAAGAAGGTGGGAGGAAAAAAACAAAAAGCAATAGATATATGGGGATGTGATATATCAGAAATGGATGGAGAGACAAGAGAGGGAGGGAAAGAGAGATAGAATAGAAACAAGAGAAGGCGGAGAGACAGAAAGAATTGAGAGAGTTAGGAAAGAGAAGGAGAGAGTGGAAAAGAAGGTGAGGGAAAAAACAAAAAGCGAGAGATGCACAGGGAAGAAAACTAAATAAAAAAATGAGAGAAGTCACAGGGAAGGGGAAGAAGAAAAGAGCAGAGAGAGAGAAAAGAGGGAGCAGGAAGCAAGGGAAAGAAAGAAGAGCTGACAGTATCAATAAGGCTGAGAGTGATCTCAATCTGTGGTGGCAGCCATTGCAAGGGTCTTGTGGGGGTGATTGCCTTTCCCTCCACGTGTCATTTTGGATGGTGGCTGGACCCCAGTGATTTAAGATAGGCAGCAGGTAACAAGCCCCACAGGGACCACACAGACAAACACACACACACACTCACGCACACACTAATAAACAAACACCAGTCCAGAAGCATCTCTATCCAATCGTATGAGCCCCATTGGCTGCTCATATATTTCCATGGGCAGAGGCTGAGGAGAGGTGCAAAAGGCTGCGCTGGAGGTGGCTGTCTATGTGTCTATCCGGTGTACATTAATGGCACTTAATGGGTGGAGAGTCTCAGCGAGTGGCTGTGGGCTCTCAGCGGACAGGTCCACTAATTTATTCACTCGCCGTCCTCAGCCTTGCAGTGTCTATTGACCCAGGGTCACCATGTCAAGCTGGTCATCTACTCCTCTGCGGGTCTGCACAAGTGGACCTGACGGTGCGAGGGTGAGTGGGGAATACCCTTCTCGCACACACACACACACACATACATACACACACACACCACACTCATACACCATCTCTAAAATTGGCCCGTTTGGGGGGTACTTTTAATTGGGTACCCATTGAACCTCTCTGAAGCGCTGTGCATGCATTTACCCACCTGACATTCAAAAAAAAGAAGGAAAGGAATGTCCCTGTTTTAATCAAGTGTCTTTGAATGCCATTGAATCTTTAAATGAATTTCAAAGCTCTAATTAATTCAAGATGGAGCAATGGAAGGAATCTTATTAAGTCAATTTAATTTCTCAAGAAGCTCACAGACATTAATAAATGATGAGCTTTCTGTTTAATATTAATGGGTGTATTTCTAGGGCCACCACTGCTGAATTAAGTTTTTTGTTGTTGTTGTTTTTGGTTTTAAACTTCACTAAATTGGGTGATATTGCAAAAAAAAAACCTTGAACGCTAATATTGTTTTTTCCACTTGTATACACAGTCAGTTAGACAGAATGAACATCTCGGGCAGTTGTCTTGTCATCATAGCTATTATAAAGAGGGCAAATGTAACGGCTAGGAAAAAAGTATTCAACCATGCAACTCAACAGCAGTAGAATAAGCAAAGACAATAAGGGACGAGCGAGTCTTAAGTCTCTTTTATTGTCAATTTCTCTACATATACTGGACATACAGAGGAATCGAAATTACGTTTCTAGCTCTCCCACAGTGATGCGCACGGTCAGGAGAGGTCACCAGAGGCCGCTGCGTCTACACGCGCCACCTGCAATGACATGCAATGTCTTAGCAACTGATGCTCTACAGTGCCCTTGCAGACTCCTGTCTCCACATATTAATAATAGTCAATTAAATCTCAATTAGTGCACAAGGCCTTGGCTAAGCACACAGCACTTTGTCTGCAGCTCCCTGCTTGGTGGCATGGCTACCCCTCCGAGACAGCCGCGGGTAAAGACGACAACAGCAGTCTAAAGCGGACCTCAAGTCACGCATACACAAACACACACTGTGCTTCGACGCGAAAGCAAAAAAAAAAAAAGAGAAAGAAAACACTGCCACATTTGTCTGTGAGTGTGGCACCTCTCGCTGCGAGACCCCATCCCTTCTAATTGAGCTTTTGCCGGCATCAGCGAGCCAGGCTGTTTGGACAGCGCTGGTGGTGGAGAGCGAATCATCTTTCAAGCTGCTCTTTGATCTGTGAGAGGAGGCGAGCTTTGACAACTTCTGTCACCTGCCGACTGCCTTCACCGTTCCCCGTGCTGCCACCGCTGTTGCCGTGGCGCCGATGCAAGTGACGGAGCGACCCAGTCCATGAGGCAGTTTTCCGGAGACGACTACATGGAAGCAAACTTAATTTAGGCCTGACAATTAATCTGGGGGAGTCAAACATGCCTGTCGGTTCCACTGAACTGAAGGGCTCTCCGCCACAGAAACAGCAACCTGAAAACATGGTTCTCTCTCTCTCTCATTTTCTTTCTCTCCCTCTCTCTTTTTTCTTTCTCTCTGCCTCTTTGTCTTTCTAGACACCTTAAGCCTTTCGCAGACATACGCTTATCTGAAGAAAAACTCATTAATGTGAAACGGGTTATTTCATCGTTGAAAAATGACAAGTGTGTTTTTTCTTTAATGGGTTCATGTATAGCCCAGTGTCTGTGTGTGTGTGTGTGTGTGTGTGTGTCTGTGTGTGTCAGTGCTCCTGTGTATGTCTTTGTACTTGGGGGAAAAAATTGCTGTAGCAATTGTCAGGCCCATTTATCATTTGACTTTTTTTCCTTTCTCTTTTTCTCTTACTCACTGTGCAAGGTGGTATTATCAGTATACAGTCCTTAATAGCATCAAGACTCCTGAAATGAGGGCAAGTTTGACCAGCACATCAGCCTGGCGTTTTAGACGTCTTCTGTCAGTGTTGATCATTTAAATATGCACCCTGGGGTGCTAAGAGAATCGCAACAGAGATGCCATCAAGTCTGTGCACGTAACAGGGATCTTCCTCTAGACTCTCCTTGATCCGGCTCAAAACTCCTGTCTCTCCTGTCATCCATATTGGTGCATTGGCAGTTTTCAAGTAAAGAAAACCCTACAGTAGGTGTGATCATAACACAGTTTGAAAAGATGAAGATGCTTTCTTTATTTTCCTGGTTCTTTCTATCCTCCTCTACTGCATGGAATACTAAGGCAACAGACATCCGAGTGTGGGAGAGAGTGCGCGTATGTTTGTGTGTGTGTGTGTGTGAAGTCTTTTTCCACAGCAAATGTTTTTGTGTGCTTCATGTTTTCTGTTTTCTTTCCTTGACTGCTCACTACAAACACACATTTAACATACATACATCCCTCGGTCGCACCTTGCATTTATGAGTCAACACTTCCATATGTATTTCTTCCCCAGTCACACATTCTCTAACACACTACGTTTTCCTCAGATACTCCCTTGCGCCCTGCTGAGAGATTGTTTTTATGAATAACCTGCTCCCTCAAGCTTGCCCTCCGTCACAGTTTGTCATACAGAGCCCTGGCTCTTTCTTACATGGACTTATGTTTCCCAGTTAGTGTTGCTGTCTCTGGAAGTAGGCTCTAATCTTGGACTTTTTTTTCCTTTTTGTTTTTGTACACTTGGTGAAAAGCTTGGAATATGACAAGGTTGGAATATGACAAGCCATTTTAATCCCTGGTTTTAATCCCTGACTTTAGCTAATACTGTGAGTTACACAGTTTAAATGAGGTAAACTTCTTAATGTCATCACTGTTTTGTGTTTTATCACAATAAGGATCAGATGTGGAGAATAAATTATGTGGACAATAAAACATGACTTATCAAGGGGAGGATTTAGACTCGTTCATGTATTTAGCAGGCTCTCTTGTTCATTTATTCTTATTCAGTAATTTATTGACCTGACATAAGCTATCTGAATCTGATGATCTGGAGACATCTAATACATAGGAAAACACAATTAGAATAATTTTCAAAGAACTGTTTGAGTAGGATTTTTCATAGATATTTATGATTGACATATCTGATTCAGTCCTTTGGCCAAGAATTGGTACCAGAGTTTTTCATCATGCAAATGTGATTGGAATCAGACTGCGCTACTTCAAAGTACAATAATTCCCCTGTCTGAACAATGGTTACTAAAATATCTCCTACAGCAATGATATTTAGTAACATATCAATTAATAGCTTGGTTGATAATTAGAGCTGCCCTTCAGTTTAATGATGCATGTTTTGGCTCCAGTAAGTGTAAAAGAGCTGCAGATCAAAACTGTTACCAAACAATATGTTCAGGTAAAACAAATCAAAATTGCATATATATTTTGGTATATTTCATTCCAAATGGACTTTGGAAATAGAAGGTTTTGCATCTGAACATTTCAAATGAACTCTCCAATCGATCAAAGCTTCTTCTCTTACCCCCCTACAGTACCTCTGTGATGGTCTCACAGACCATAGTTCATCTTTTGTTGTTGAATA
>JAGFZM010000002.1:1297493-1380351 GCA_017657215.1 Limnothrissa miodon | reverse complement strand
TATACGCACTGGATAGCTAAGTAGCCATACACTTAGTGAGGCCAGTATAACCTCACAATGAGGCCATGACTCATATAAATATGTTGTCTGGGATTGGGCTATGTATAAGTGGTACTTATTGTCCCTGTTCTGTTAGGACTGCAATTGACAGACTATTTACCAAAGGGAATTTATACACTAAATAACTACGTTTGGTGCAAGGGTACTAAGGTATATGTGAGAAGCACTCTGGAATCTTTGGTGTAAACCATCCACAACAGAATGGTCAGTAGCAGTAGATAAAAACCAATCGACACACAGGGACTTTGTGGTCATGTGTCGCTTTGCTACAGTACCTATCACAGAGGCAATATCAATTCCACGCAGGAGTTACAAGGCTGCAGGAGAGTAGTGGCACTTCCTGATAATTGCCTTTACCCATCACTAATTTATTGACCTTGCGAGCGAAGCGGTTGGCCCCACCGTCTTATTGTCCCTCTAGCTGTGCAGCGAATATCATCACTCTCAGAGCCACAGGCTCCACACTGCACTGCAGCAAACTCAAGGGCACTCCAGAGCCTCTCGTAGATGGCTGGGGCCAAAACATCCATTGTGTGCCGAGCTCCTATCCGTGGACTCATGGCCGAGCAAACAGCACGGAATGTAAAACAGACCATCAGTGCCGACAGAGACACAGATGGGGGCTAGACACAACAAGGCTCGAGCACCAATTTGGCAGAGAAAAACTGAAGAGGGAAATAAAAGGTAGACAGGCTTTTTTATCAATGGCACTTGAAGAACAGACACAAAAACATGCGATGGAGCGACCATGTACTGTAAAGGGGTTTGAAATCATTGTTAAATGGACAGTGCATCTGGTCGGAACAACTAATTCTGGTGAGTATTGGCTTCGAGTCTGTGGCTGAACAACACCAATGAGGACATCTGCGAATGACCTCTACTCCCACTCATGTTAGATCTCTTAATTATTGCATGAGTTGAATCTGAAGAGGCACACAAAGAGCACTGGGTCTGTCACTAAGAATCCTGCATTCACAGTGCATGATACCACTGCTGTGCAGCTGTGAGTGTTTGTTTGTCCTCAGGTAGAGTGAAAAAGACACTGGCTGATGCTGTGGAATATCTGTCCACACCTCAGGAGATGTGAATAAATATATAACACCTTTTTTTCCCATGACTCTCACCTTCCTTATTCACATAGACTCTCTCAAGCCTTACCTTAGCAAACGCCTCACCTAACTACTACTATATTGCTTTCAGTCATTTCCCTGTTAACATCAATAACATCAACATCCTTTCCTTTTCTCACATTGTATGTTAAATTTTAATAGAATATATTTTTTGGTGTTTTTTAAGTGACTTAAAAAATCCTTACTGTTGTGGTGGTGTTCATGAGGCCAGTTCCTGGAAAGCAGAACGACAACTTAGCGGAGGACAGGATATTGGTCTCAGACAGGGTAATCCAGCCGTCAGCTATGACGGGAGAATGAAGGTAATTGATGAGAGCCTCAATCCCACATTCAAACTACTGGATGAGACAACTAAAATGAGAGCTGTGCTGTGGGAGCTATCCATCTCTGCTCCTTTCGCTGTATAATTGGATTCACTCACTCGCTCAGATGTGCCTCATATTCGTATACGGGTCAGCACATTAAAATGAACAAAAGCTGAATGTCAGCCTGTGATGCTGAAACAGAGAATGGGACAGACTTTACACAGGGACTTCCATTTACAACCACAATGTTACCCCAAAGCTTTGATGATGATGAACTGTAAAGCACGGCAGGAAATTCTAAGGCTCAGATTAGCCTACAAAGCAACCATGCTTTCGATGACCCTTGCAGAAGCAGAGTGAACTTTGAATATGAGTAGAGTGAGGGAAACTGTCACACAAACTGTTTTATTTGTTGTTGTTGTCATTGTTGTTCAAGTATTACATTACAAAGTCAACGTAAGAAAAACTTAATGCGAAAGTTCTAAATTGAATGTTGTGCCACCAACTGGGGAAAGGGGTGCTTATCATCAAAACTACAACAAAGGCTTAAAGTGGCTCATTCTACCTGCATTTGCATTTACACGTACCTAAATGCCTTTGTTTTAATTTAACAAAGATATTTTTAATAAGACTAAGGTAAATGTTGGTACAATTCAAAAGCTTCTAGCTCACAGGCACAGAGACTCATGCATGTACCCGCCCACGTGCACACACACACACACACACACACACACACACACACACACACACACAAACACACACACACACTTTCCCCTCTATTTGCTTTTCTGCTAATCAGCAAACATAGCTGGAGAGAGCGTCTCTGGAAAGCAGCTCTACAACCACTGGAAGGATTAGCTGTTTTCCTTGTTAAGGATAGTTTAGCACTGGAGCTAATTCATTAAGTGTAAGACTAAATGCTACCTTTTATTTCTGTGTCTTTTTCTATCCTATTCAATATCTATTCTATTCTATACAGCCTCTAGCTGGCCCCTGGCTTGACTGTGCCTAATGACACGGGACTATATCCTGGGATTCTAATGGGACTCCTATATTACTTTATTTACCAAAATTTTCTTGTAATGTGTATCTAGTGGAATAATAGTGGACTACCCGCCATCTGAGAGACTGAAAACCTGCCCTGGGCGGTTGGGTTGGCCCCTTGGGGCGTCGGAGGTGCCCGGGGTTTCTTCCTCTACCATAACAAGTAAAAACAAAAAACGCTGCTAGGGAGTTTTTCCTTGCCCCTGTTGCTCATTGGGCCTCTTGTGTTAAGCGCTTTGTGACATGCCTTTTGTAAAAATGCACTATATAAATAAAATTGAATGGAATTTAATATCCCTCAGTTCCATCATACACTTTTCTCTTCCTCTTCCAGCACTTATTTCTCTTTCTGCACCTTATGAAGAAGTTCGGTATTTTCTGTAAGAGTGATCTCAGAAGTTCTGTATCTTCTCTCTTCTGTCTCAACAGATATCTCTCCGATATGTGCGGCAGTAACAAATCTCACATGCTGATGTTTCAACTACGGCTAAGTCGGACTGGTGGGGTGTGCAGCTACTTTCGCGAGGTTGACAACATCCCAACAAGACTCACTGAAAAATCAATGGCATTGAAAAAAGCAGTCCAACTTAAAGATCTGTGATTCTCCGTTCAGGGTTTTTTTCACAGTGCTACAAGACTTTAGATCAGCCTTGGCCACCGCATTATTTACATTTACATACACCGCATTATTTACAGTGTCTTAGTTTCGCACAGAAAGTGGTTTGTGAGTTTCAACACATTCAGTTCATTTTCAAGGTACACAGTGGAAAATGACAGCATTTTTGGAATATTAGAGAGACTGGTATTACACTTAATCTTCCAGAACAACTTCCCACATAAAACCCACATAATCTGCTGTAATTATAAAGAATAAAAAAGTTAGCTCACTCTAAGTAGGAGTTTAAAGTTAGATCGCAATGTTCAGTGCTCATTTTGAAGAACATCCATTATTAATGAAGCCATATTCTCTGTTCAAACTTCAGACTATGCATTAATTTCCATGGCAACATGAAACTTGACATTTAGGTTTGAGGTTGAGAGATCTAAGTCTAATTGAACAATGTGACAAATATGGACTGAATTAAGTTAATCTGTCTTTTGATTGGAGGGAACTGACTTTATCCATCGTCTGTATCAAAGATTCTAGAGTGGACACGCGTAGTGCTCTAGAATCTTTGGTCTGTATGTTACCATAGACTGTATGTTACCATACACAAAGCAGTATGTGCCTGTGACCCTGATTGTAGATCAGCTGCTCTGATGGTTGTTTACATATTCATTGACCGCAGCTTAGCAACAGTAATAAGTACATGCCAAAACAGACAAACAATAATCCTACCTTAAGGACACTGACGGCTTCCAAGTAAATGTTAAAGAAAACACACTCTAAAAAATAATTCACGTGGTTAGTTCACAAAACCTAAAATAAGCACAATTTGTAACATAAATGCTGCATTTTCTGTAATTACGTCAGTTATTTAGTTCATCATTTAATTTAAGGAGTCTGGCAAACTTAAAGTGTCTATGCAAGGTTGACCACTACTGTGGATCAATAGGTACATAAAACACTCAATATATGTATTTACATTTTGAAATGTCTGTAAATTAGTAGAAAAGATCCTTTTTTAACGTTTTTGGTGATACCGGAGTTTTTCATTCGAATTCGGTGATAACGTAACGTTGGGTATACTTTGAGGAAAGTGGCACTAAAACAGTCAGTAGGGCCTAGATGATTAATCGACATGTGACACGTGCCAGTGGCATGTGAAAGACATGCCACTGGATAAATCGACATGTGACACTTTCCAGTGACATATAAAAGACATGCCACTGGATAAATCGACATGTGACACTTTCCAACGACATGTCAAATGGCACTTCTCTACCACTGAACAATACATTAAGTTTACAGATAAATTTCTAACGGCAAATGGCACCGGAACACCTCACGGACCACCAGCAGGGCTTACCTTTTACGGACAAATAAGGAATTTATGGATAAGCAGTGAAGATGTTACACTGTACTAGCTTACACTGTGCGTTTTTTGGCCCACTTTGCCACAATTTTTCAGTCGTGCGACTATTTGTGTGACGTGTAGTGTACATGGTGTAACGAGAAGCGGTTACCACCTGACGACCAACTCCGATCAGAAATCGCATGATCGCAAGAAAATCAAACCTGTTTAAAATTCTGGTCGCCTGTCGTGAGGGCATCGCACTGTTGAAGCAATGCCACGAGCCTATTTAACACAATCCATCCCACAGCGCATGCGCAAAAACAAAAGTTAACTGAAGTCGGACAGCATGGTAACACCCAGGCGATAGAGGTACAACTGGTCGAACTGTGGCATTAAGTCATAACCTGCATATGCCTAGGAAAATAATTCATGTTCTGATTCCAACACTCTCACTGCTTATCTCCAGTTCTCACTGTATACCCATACACGTTGCCTTTTCATTTTTTTAATGAGCGTTTGCGCACAGAATAGTGGCATGTAAAAGACATGTCACTGGATTAATCGACATGTGACACTTTCCAATGACACGTATATGGCACTAATCTACCACTGAACAATGCGTTAAGTTTACAGATACATTTCTAACGGCAAATGGCACAGGAACACCTCACAGACTACCAGCAGGTCTTAATGGCTTTCAACAGAAGTGGTAGTGCGTAGAGGATTTTAGGGGATAATAAAGAGAGACAAGTTGTGCGTAGTAAATTACGCTTTAAAAACAAGTAATGCCTTACACAGAGAACAGCGGTGAAATGGGAGTTAGTGTGAGAGGGGCTGGTGCGAGGGGCTGTTAACCTCCAAGCAAACCCCCAGCATGGCACAAACCACGTACCCAGGTAAACATTTCCACTGGAATAGCATACTTTTATTAAATTAACAAGAAAAGTCATTATTCACAATGAACTTTACAAATATGCATTTGCATTATTTTATTACCCACTTTCAAGGAGATTGTCCCAGAAGCAGTTGACCAGCTGGTCATTTAAAATACCAGACTGGCAAGACTGGCAAGTCCGCTCACTATATGCTCCATAAAGGCTTGTGGAATCCAATTTAAACTATTATTTTAGGTGGAACTAAATATATTCGTGCTTTTTGCACTTCAGTCAACTACAGAAATGTTTAAAATAGTCTTATTTACTAATTAAAAATGATACACACAACCAGATGAAAACACAATGAACACACCAACCCAGTAAACAATTTACAACATAAACACTTTCAGGTCAATTTCCAGTTGAACCCTTGAGGACTCCCCACACAGGACTTTTTGAGGACCCAGCCTTTCATTTGCCAGGTGCTGTCTGGGTTGGCCACACATAATTTGTGTACAGACAATTTGGGCCATTCCCCTTTGGATCACCGCTGTTCTACCCAGTGTCATCATCCACCGCCAAGTTGCTCCTCCCTGTCCTGACCTTCCACTGACAGGGTGTAGGCTCCCCTTGACCTTTTTCTTTGTGCCTATGCTGCACCACACCTTCCACCTTGAGTGTCTGTGATATCTGGTCTGTTGGTTACGCTGGAGCAAGAGAGAAAGGGGACAGCACAGGTGTATTCTATTGAGCAGCTATTGACAGCCAGTTGTTTTCATGAGTCCTACATGCCAGAGATGAAGAGTCCATGCAGCGACTGGCTGTGCGCATTCTAAAGGATACGCACCTGACCAGATGCATTTTGATGGAGATTGGATGTAGTAACGGACATCAGCATAAGACGTACAATATCTAGAGAGCTGAAACTGCTGCATGGGTGTAAGTCTTCTTACTTGGGTTTTCAACCCAAGCCAAGGCCACATCCAATGCACCTAATGTGAACACAAAAAACACAAAACACAATTTTGAGATTAGATGATAAACAAACAAAACATTTGCATTTTTACCAGAAATAAATAGCAGGGCATTTGAGTATGATTTCACAGAGAATTTTTAAGACAACCTGGCTCCCCTGCACTAATCAAAATCGTTCTCTTTTGCATGCCAACTATCAAATCAAAACACTATTTACTTTTTGTCTAAAATTCTAGCCATCTCTCTTCATAAGGAAAATCATAAAGAAAAAACGATCTCAAAAGAAAACACAGGTGCCTTGGCACAACAAACCACGACAACGATATGGCAGAGGACACGCGTTAACTCCCAACCCATATTGTTGCATGTGTTTGTTCGAACACGCCACACAGGTCTGAGTATTACAACCCTGTGTTGTCTTTTTGAGACCGACTTTTTTAGTGTATCCAGGGGACAGAAAGCTTATTAACGGAATATGCAAATGATTTTGTGCTTATACTGCAGCATCTCAGACCACCCTTAAGTTAACGTTAACGTTATCATCTGCTTACTTACCATGTCATCTACCTTAAACCACAAAGTTTGGCGCTAATAAGCTAATGTTAGATGACAGCCTCCATTGCGTCTGGCACATCAAAGGCTTATCTGTAAACACGTATCCCAGAACACCAAAATTACACATTTCAACAAAACCTACATACGTACAAGCATACATTCACATACACGTACACATACACAGCAAGCAAGAATCTTACCTGGGGTTGCCTGCACATAGTCGTGGTCCAAGCGGGTTGCCTGCACATAGTCGTGGTCCAAGCCAATGCTAACATCAACAATGCTAGCGTCTTCTCGACCACAAGATCAGACTTGATGACCACAAACAACAAACCCCAATCTTTCCGTCGACCTCTCATAAACCGATTTCCTGGCTGGAGGTCTGTCAGTAACCCACAGAAAAATACAAGGCTCTGCATCCTTCTTGATAATGTTAAGGCCGCTTAACGTTAGTGTCTGAATGTCGCTGCTCCGAAAACTGAATGCTGCAAATATGTTCTTCATCAAAATTAAACGGTGGATTTTCGTCTCTCCTTATTGCCCGTATCAACATGTCCTCCTGCGTTCTTCGTCATGGGAAACTTGTGAAATGTCAAGAACGGTCTTTTCTGCTTGTTATTTGTACAATGAGGCACGCAACACAACTTTGTCTTAATTTGAGCCATGCTCGCAATGTTTCAGTATAGCGAGATGGCTAACTGGATAACTAACCGGAAATAAAGATACATACCCCTAGCTTTG
This sequence comes from Limnothrissa miodon, assembly GCA_017657215.1. Classification (NCBI taxonomy): domain Eukaryota; kingdom Metazoa; phylum Chordata; class Actinopteri; order Clupeiformes; family Clupeidae; genus Limnothrissa; species Limnothrissa miodon. The sequence continues at coordinate 1,372,708 of JAGFZM010000002.1, read as the reverse complement.
AATCGAACGCTATGTTTTTGTGAAAAAGGCTAATCGCTACCGTGACAAACTTTCGGGAAAACCGCATGTTATGGACATGTCACGTAGTCACATGTCGATGCCAGTGACACGTCTTTTACATGCCACTGGTACGTGTCACATGTCGATTAATCATCTAGGCCCCTCTCAAAACAGTGGCAAGCAACTGGGATGGGGAAGAGGTTTCAAGAACCTGCAACATCTCATATGATGGCCCACAGCCATACAACTTTTAAACAGTCCAACATGAGCGTCTAAATGAGGAATTGGCAAGAATTCGTGGCCGTCAAAGCCGGTTAAATGCGTGGACAGATGAGAACGAGTGGAGAGTTGCGACAAGCATTGAAGGTAGCCTACTATCACCAAAATGTTCACTTCTTACCCAATTGTTGCAAATGTTATTGTCTGCGGAGTAAACTGGTGTAATGGGTTAAATATTCCACTTGCCATTAGTTATATGGAAGCTGATTTATTTGTTCAGTGTAGGCTACGTCCACTACTGACTAGTAAAGATATTTTCAGCCTGTGGTAAATTGAAGTAGGCTAGCCTAATGAGCTCCACCTAAATAGTTGAATAACTATTGTTATTACAAAGTTATTCATTTTACAAAGAGTTTTGTGCAAGTGGAGTGTTCGTATTTAATGAGATGCTTTCGACACGTTTTATCATTTGCTGTTTGGTATGATGTTGTTATTGCTAATCTAGTAGACCAGCTAACTACGGCAGGGGTCTTCAACCGGGGGTCCGCGACCCCTAGGGGGTCCGCGGAGGTACTGCAGGGGGTCCGCGAAAATATTTTGTCTAAAGCATTTTCTTTCTCTTCCAAAAAATAAAATTTGTCATAGTTAACATACTGTTCAAAAGAAAATTGCTTCATATTCGTTTTTAAATAACACATTGTAGGCCATGAATCATGCATGTGATCATGTGATCCCTGCGTAACATTTTGCTAACCTATGCCAAAACACATTAGCATTCATAAATGTACAAATACAGGTCACCACTTCAGCCTGAGCCTTATGTGACATTGCCTCGCAAATCCCATCAGTCCTAGAATAGAGAAGCTCCACTCACCAGGTTCAGTGCTCTCACTAGGACCTGGTAGCTGATCAGTTATCTTTAATTCTTCGTCCCACTATAATAAAAAATGTGACCCTTGTGATCTTTTTTTTATTAGAGTTGTATCATCGCGATTAAAGCACACTTCCCCCCCGTGCGTTTTAGTTAAATAGCTTCGTTCTTTTCATTCCGGGAGATAAATTACGTTTGATTCGTCTGTTCAGTGTTGGGACTGATGAACCCTGAACTTTGCGGTTCTATGTGATGTTTTGCTTTGTTGTTTTTTATGAGAGTCTGCGGTCTTTGAACTTCAAGGCGTTCTGCGCGAATTCATTCATCCAACGTTCCATCACAATAAAATGATAACGATAATCTCATGTTTCCTTCTGAAAGACGAAGTTATATTTACACAAGAGGAAGAGGCAAATTTCTGTCTGTATCAGTTTGAGCTAATGAAGCTTTGCCTGAATTTAGCTGAATATATCCAGCTAGTTAACCCTTGTGACATTCATTCTGTTAGGCTATAGGGCGAATTTATGCAACTATGTAAAGAAACGAGATGTTACCCCCCTGTTAATAACGCTTGTTTAGAATGTGTGCGCTCGTGTGTGTGCGTGCGTGCATGTAGGCACTCATAACTGACGGTCCAAATGACGGCAGGATTTGAGATGGGCCAGGTGTGTAAGATAGCTGTCAAAACGTTTATTTTCTCAACAAGTAGCCTAATGCCTGTGAATGGGGCGATGACGTATTTTGACAGTTGAGTAACGTGTGCGAAGTCGTATCCATAATATTGAGAGGCGTATTGAAATTTTGATTTCGTACTTGTAATTTTTGAATTCGTATTTTTTATGCATGACTGAACTCATTTGAGAACTCACAAATGTTTATTTTATGCACAACTAAATACGCACGTGTATCAAATATATGGACACAAAAATTTTGACAGCAATCTTACTCCATAGGTGTGGGGGTCCGTGCTCAGTCTCTCTCACAGCCAAGGGGTCCTTGAGCTGAAAAAGGTTGAAGACCCCTGAACTACGGCATTGATGTAGGCTAAACCGTGGAAGTGAAAGAGACGTCATCTTTCTGTTTAGTTACTTGGGAAGTACCCACGAAGCCGTGAGACATTTATGAATCCTGTTGGTATTAGGTACATGTGTTTATATTCTCTTATTTTAAAAGAAACAATTACCAGTCTGTGGTATCTACTTTTCACGCTACTTTGGAACTAACGTTATCCACGAAGCTGTGAAATCACTAATAAACGGCTTGGAGCCAAAGGAGTAATGACGGCATGTGTTTATTACACAACGCAAAAGGGAGATAATGCAACCGCTCAACTGACAATGTTTTCACAATGTAATTTTGATAAATGTTGGTAACTAAGTACTTCTACGTTTTGATGGTAGCCTATCTGTAAAATCTTAGCCGAGTCCTGACTGTACAGTATGCTTTGCAAACGTTGACCCTGCAGAGGCTGGCAATGTCTTCAAAATGTTATCAGCGTGATATGACTACGTTTTGGTGATTGATTGTCATAAACACCGCTATATGTGGATAGATATGTAGATGTATAGATACATACCTATTGTCTGTGCTATATTACTGTGAAACTTCCCTTGTCACTTGTTTCAAACTCATTAGTTTCAATGGTCGCGGTGGCCAGCTTTGGTCGGTCTATACCTAACGTGACGCAAAGGAACGTTGGTGGGAAATTAGAATCATCAGAAATTGCAGTTAAAAAACACCCACTTTTTCATAAAATCTACAGTTTTGTGATACCCGTCATCATTAAAAACAATGGATAACTGTTTAAATGTTTATTACCAACAAGAAAGTAGCGCAAACTCACTACTCACTGAACCTTACAACACGGCCGACGTTGAACGTCAAATTAAAAAGCTGCCCAGGACGGGTTCTGAGGACGCTCACGCGGGGAAAACGTGACTGTTGAACAGCGATTCGAGCCCTCTTCACTCTTATTTCTAAAATATTTAATTCCCCCTCGTTTACCCTTCTTCAATCCGCTAAAGTTGCTAAATGGACTGATAACACTCTAGATACAAGGACCGAGATCAAAACGTGTTTTTTCCTTCACTGAAGCCATCGAAAAGAAGTGCTTCTCTGTGTTTGCCTTGGATACAACTGCCGTTATAACCACCACCACCATCAGCTATACGACAACAAACTAAACAATAGCACAGTAAAACTTTACTTTTTCCAGAGGTAAGCTACTTTCATTTTGAATTCACGGAGGACAGGTTGTTGTCAGGTTTTTATGTCTCATGGTTGGTAAATGAGTTACCGGTATCCTTGTTAGCTTATTAACAAGTTAGCATGTTAGCTGTATGGGTGGTTAGAGACGGGTCTTGTTAATTGTTAGTCCCACTTTATAACATGAGACTAGGCCTGTATAAAGAGAGTAACAAACACAAAAAAACATTATAATACTGTGGAAGTTTGAGAGCTTCGAGAAACTGATATATTCCGCCCTCCTCATCAAAGTAAGTGTCGTAGTAATAACCATGGTAGCTCAATGGTAACCTAGGAAGATAAACGCCACCCTGTATTTTTCGGCGATAAATTTGTTGTCACATAAAATGTGTTTCGTTGTTAGCTACATTTTTATGGTTACATAAAATATTTGGTCATTGAAAATAGGATGACATTGCATTGGTCAACTCAAACATTAGAGTTTTTTTGTCGCTGTAAACAGACAGAGTTCGCTGCATCTGTGTCGCGCACATACCAACCATGACCGGTAGTGCAGTTTCCATTGTCATGTAGCCATACTTTAAAACAAGCCAAGTCCAGAATGGTTTATACTTTTTTTTATTCTGCTTTGTTAGGCCTCCAATCCATGACCTTTCAGAGTGGAACAAAGAAGCATGAGTTACACCACCACGATGGTTCCTTCACATAGGAGCAGGTGAGGTTTTAGAAAATGTTTTCGTTGTTAATAAACCGTTATGGTTGGGAGAATTCAGGTTGCATGTGTCACTCATCTACTCCCACTAGCAATGCATGTAACAAGCACTTAGTGTACAAAATGAGTCAGAGTGCATAATGACCATGTGTTGAAAATGTAAGGCCCTTTCAAACCTTTCAAATATGTCAGCCCATAAATATTCAAAATAGTGCACTTGTCCTTTACAGGGTGCTTGCGCAAGTCTTGAAATTCTTAATAAGTATGGAATTTTAAAACAGTGTTTTCCAGACCTTGAAAAGTCTTATATAAAGTATGGAAACAAAATGTATGGTAGAATTTTACAGTATGCTCAAAGGCATTGTGAAATGTGAAATAGGAAGGTACACTATAAAACTAAATATTTTACTAACTGGTCACGTACATTTCAAATGAACACAATTGGTACAATCTCAACCAATGAAGTAGGCTGCATACAAGTGCAGGCTTGCATACAAGTATACAAGTATATAAAGTCAAGGTCTTGGGGGGCGGGTTACAATAAGTTGTAAAAAAAAAAAAAAAAGTCTGGAAAATGTTTGGAATTTTAATTTGGAAGAAGAGCAAGCACCCTGCTTTAGGTGTGTCTGAAGGTGGATCACAGTGGACGTAGTCTAAACCATATTTCCCAAACCTTCTCTCCCACACTTTCAGTGCCACTCCTGTTGAATGGCAATGCTAACCTCCCAGCTCAGTTACATGTAAACAGGCTACATTAGGGAAGACTGGAATGTGATTGAGCGTGTGGAAGACTGCTGCCTGGTGCTTTGGGCCCGAAGGTCAGCACTAATAAGGTTCACTGGTGCCCTGCATCTGGCTGAGACTGAGAGACAACACGACCTCTAGGACCCCAGACCCCCTCACCCACCCCCCATCAGCAAGCCCCCATCCAGCAACAAAGAGGCAGGAGGACTCTGGGCAGGATACTGCGGGATGGCATGTAAACAAACAGGTCTACACACCCAACCACAAACACACACTCCCACAAACAAACAGACCGATGGACAGACAGACAGCTAGGATGTAATCCATATAATGAAGCCCAAGGAGATGAGGAAGCAAGAGAAAGTGGCTTTTCTCTGCGTCGATGTGAAGAGATAGAGGGAGAGAAAGAGAGAGCAAAAGAAAGGATGCAAGAGAGGGAGATGTTCCTTTACTTTAAAAGGTTCCAGCAGCATAGTGTTATGTAACTTCAATGTCATTATGGCTCTATGATCCACAATATGAGCAGCAAACTGAATTGACCGGACCTGCCCTTCGGCATTATGGCACTGGCTACTGGTGGGGATGACAGTCCAATGACAGTCAGAATGTCTGCCTTCATTCAGTGTAACACATCTGAAGATATGTGTGTGTGTGTGAGTGTGTGTGTGTCTGGGGGGCATGGGGTGGTCTCAGGTTGAGTGTATGTAAAGCATGTATGTTGTTTGTGTTTCTGCTTTTGTGTGTCCACAATACTTGCACAATGTACTAATGGAGATGTTGCATGACTCTGTCACTGTGTGTGTGTGTGTGTGTGTGTGTGAGAGAGAGAGAGAGAGAAAGAGTGTGTGTGTGTGTGAGAGAGAGAGAGAGTGTGTGTGTGTGTGTGTGTGTTTGTGTGTGAGTGAATTATATGCAATAAATACTGCCTCATTCTCCACTGGACAAATGAAGGAGCATTTTAGTTCACCTTGACGGAAGGAATTCATTTAAATGTGGCGTTGCTACTTTATGGGGCCACATGAAGACCTGTAAAAAATACGATCAGGGCAATCACTATAATCAATAATGCTATTATCCATAACAGTACGGCTCGGATAAAAGAGCTGCCAAACATTCAATAAAGCATGACCTTCACTAGGGCCCACCGAATGGGGAGTGAACACCAACAAAACAATTATCTTGCCTCGTTTCCCGCTCTCCACGCCGACCATACATCATTGTTTATCAAAATTGAAGAGCCCACCACTTTATATTGACCTACACAGAACCTGCCCCCTACAGCAGCAGATCAATGGCTGTTTAGGGCTTTACTTTTAAAGCCCACCTACACTCCATTCATCTCTTTCTTTTTCTCTCTCTCTCTCCCTCTCCCTCCTTCTCTCCACTTTTTCATCTCGTCTCTAGGCCAGTCCACTCCAGTTCACAGTTTAAAAGTCACTGAGGCGGTCGATCCTGATGGCAAGGAGATTATATCCACTGTGAGCAGAATCAAAAGCACTCTCTAGTCTACAGGCTTACTATTTCAGGGCCAGAAGAGGCAATGCTGATGTGCCAGGTGTTAGCACTTTGTCTTGCCTTATTTTACCGCAGAGCAGATTACCCCAAACAACCCGAAACCCACTTGCTGACACAACTGTGCAGCTAAGGCCAGCTGATGCCGCTTCAGTCATAAGAATTCAATTTCTTCCCAAACGGAATTCACAGAAGAAAAAAATGAATGGCAGCATATTTTTTTTCCATGTGCAATTCTGCAATGCAGTAACACACATTATCATGGTGGTGTCCAAGCCAAATTCATGTCTACTCCTCCCAAAGGATAATGTCTAGGAAAGTATGCATGACCGACAGCACAATATCTAAAGTCAAGAGAAGGCATGGAATTTACAGATAAATCTTAGCCAGATGACTGAATTTCCTGAAAAGCTATAAATAGTGTAGCACCAACATAGGATGTTTCCAAATATTTCCTGATGTAAAATTCAACTTCTACATAAATTAACTTCTACATATCTTGGGAACTGAAGTTTCAGATATATCCAGAGAACATTTTGTTCCTTTCTAACAAGAGATAGGAAACATTGGTTCCTGCTATACATTAGGAATTAGTCCTTAACCCCAGTAAACTTTATTTTTTCTAGTGTCACATTCAGAGCCTCAGAGCTGTCTGAGATGTCAAACGAGAGCTTGTGCTTGTTCTAACGAGGCACAAAGCTCCTGTCATTAGCTATTTTGAGCTCTAATTGGAGAATGAGACACTGCATTCCGGTGCTGTATCCCGGCTGCAGGCCTCTTGTCTCCCTCTGTCTTCGTCGCCGTGCTGGCGAAAGAGAGCTGACGACAATGGAGTGTTACCCGAGTGACGGCATCCGGCTACCATTCAGCGGCGGAACACACAGCTTGTCTTCGACTCAATCAAAGAGATGAACTGAGAAGTCAGACTGGACTCTCTGACCTGATCTGCTAATCTCTGCCACCGAACAAAAGACTTCTTTATACAGGTATTCATTATAACTGAGCACAGTCTCAAGAAAAGTACTACAAACGACTGAAATAGCTTTGCGTGGGAGAGTTCTAGGGTGAATATGTTGCGTTTTCTTCATGATGATTAAAAGTCATCATCACAGAAGGTAGAAAAGTCAATAGCTTCATCTCAGACAATTGAATTGCAAAATAAGTGAAGGGGAATGATCCATCTACTGCTTGACAGACATTTCAGTGTTTACTTGTGTGTGTGCCACTGAATGTATTATTGGCCTTAATGGTTTAAATGGTGGATCTTGCAGCCTTAAACTTTTTATCACCAGCTATTGCATCCTTAACTATTCCTAACTCAACTATTATGAACACAAACTATTAAGAAGACCCAGAGAGAGCGAGGGCTTTTCTGCTAAGAACTTTAATACAGACTCTTACTCCGATGTGTTTCCCATCTTGTGTCCCTATTTCAGTTAAATTTAAAAAAGATTGTGTTCATAGCAATCATTAGTGGGCAGGGCTGGGTAACTGTGTGGATTAAGATATCAAAAACAATATTTTGTAGTGTGTGGGATCATACCAGTGAATTTTGTCTATAAGCCCACAGCCTTGTTTTAACTAAAGCGAAAACCCACTTACAGAGAAGTTGTTATGACACTAAAATGACACCAAAATAGAATCACTACCACCCTGGATCCTTATGAGTTTGAGAGCGCTCTTCCGACCAATAAAAATCCACAACTTTTATACCCGGGGAGCTGATAGCAGGGACAGAGAGTAGAGGTAGTAAAACCCTGGAAAGTTTTAAAGTGAGTTTAAAATCTTCTGTAACACAGACCTTTACTTGAAAGAATTTGAGCTGTTTGTTTCTTTGTTTGTTTCTTTCGTGACAATAATTAGGGGAGAGACTCCTGAGAAGCTGAGATGCTCTTCCCAACAAAGAGATTTATAACCTCGAGACACAGGAACCTGATACTTTTTCTTCTCACATTATTTTGATGAGAAAAGACAGCTGGAGGGAAAGTTCATTGCACAAAACTATCTCCTGTGAACATCTTATGATCATTCTCTCTCCCCTGCTTTTCTCTTGTTTTCTCATTCTCTCTCTCTCTCTCTCTCTCTCTCTCTCTCTCTCTATCTTACTTACAAGCTCTCTGCAGGATTCTCATGGGAGGAAAAAATGAAGGTATGAGCTTGTGCTGAGTGAATGTGGTGTATTGCACTGTCCTGTCAACTCTGCGTTATTGAATTGATGTTGCAGCTTTAAACTCCATTTGGAGGTGTATGGTGACTGTTGACCATCTCTCTCTCTCTCTCTTATTCACTTACTTTCCCAGTCTGGGAGCAGCTGAGACAGCTGGCCTCCCTCCAGCCTCCTCCAGGGGGAGTCTGAGCCAAAGGCTTTCCACTTGGCCTTCCCAAATGAGAGCAGCTACACCCGTCTCCCTGCACTGCCACCAGCTTGTGTCTTGATGTGGCAGTAAAGCAAAAGAAGGGGTGAAACTGTGTGTGTGTGTGCATGTGTGTGTGTGTGTGTGCATGTGTGTGTGTGTGTGTGTGTGTGTGCATGCTCATTAGTCATTTTACCTGTTATAGTAAGCAACTCACTTCAAATATACTGTAGCCTCTAAAATGCTTTCTACACTTCATAACTTTCTCCGCCATTTTCATGATCTTTATCTTTCTCTCTTTTGCCCAGAGCACTAATGCAGCCTTCACCTGAGTGCAATCCTGTGAGTTTCTCTGCACTTAGGGAGGGAGATCAATGGTACAGGTACTTAGTAAGCAGCCCTGGTTGGTGAAGTGAAATTGTGCATTTAATCCAATTGAAATGGGGGCCTCAAATCATGTGTGAAAAGCTGAAATGAAAGCATCCTCTGAAATGGAATATGCTGGAGGTTCCTTTCCAATTGCTTGGGTTTTCACCTGCTACGTGAAAAGCATGAAAACAATTTGTTGACATGGCATAATTAATTTGGTTATAGGGGTCTTTTTCCATCCTCCACTTTGAAATTGAAGTTGGATAGGGCTCACTGCATGACCACACATTCCTTGCCCATCTGCTGAGATCCCCCTGATTTAGTCAAAGGCGGATTGCTTTTGACTAAATGGCTCCCACATTACTCTGCCCCACGCTGGTAAAGAGAGCTATAAACAACAATAAGAATTAGTAAATTAATAGCCAATGAGTTGATAGACAAGTTATTCCATCACCATTTAGGAGGGCTTAAGTTTTTCACTTCCAGTTTCAGTTTTCCTTTGCTAACCAGTTTGTTCTTATTTCTCTTCCGAGCACTACACGTATTCTACACGGTCATGGATGAGTGTAGAAATAGTATTCAGAAAGAGAAACTCTAGGGATACACATCTGGTATCAGGTCAGTTGTATGATTGACACTACTAATAAATTGTGGTAAAAATCAGATGCATTGTCGGTCATATTTATACGCTCTACCAAACTGCTCAATATATTTTTTAAAATTAACAAATACACATCTGCTAGGAAATTTTGAAGGTCCCACAATGTTTGTCTGTTGAAACAGCTGGGCCTATAATGAATCTACCATAGTAACACTGCAAAGAATGCGGCCCAATACACACAACAGAGAGTGAGAGCTGCATGGTGTGACATTTACTTCCTTGTAGCACGAGTAAACCTAGTGAATCTTCTTCCTCAAGACTCCGTGTTCAGTTAGGAAATGCCTTCAGTACATGTTCTCTGATGGGATATATGAACGTTTTAATTAGGTGACTACAGTGTCAACTAATTATTTATATAATATTTTATTATATTTAAGTTAATGTGCATTGCGGAATAGATAATAGACAACTACCAAACCGAACAAGAATTTAGAAAATCCGGAAATCCATGTGAAAATCAATGTTTTGAAGGGCCTGAAATGTTATTCCTCTAACCCCTGAAGTTTGCCCGGGGCACGTAACATTGCAACACTTTCATTTGAAAATGCTGTAGATAAATATTGACTTCTCCAAAATATTAATTTGTTGTTCAGGTTTGAGAGGAGAGAAGCATGTAAAAGGTCAGTGGGGTAACTCAGACGTTCTACTTCCCTCCATTCATTCCAGAGTATTTTGTGCTAAGTGAATAAAGTAAAATGGCACTGGTCCACAGTCAGAAGCACCTTACAGTATATGATGTCTTTCTTGATAAATGTCTTTTCAAACAACCAGAGTCTGTATTAATTGTATTTAATCAGTACAGTAATTGTATTTAATTGATTTAGCCTTAGCTGTTAGCCTTAATACATATATAAACTTATATAGTCATCGGTCCATTCAGAGCAACCCATGAGGGTGGAGTTGAGCAGTTGGAGGAGTTGGAGTTGGCAGACTAGTGTTAAAAGAGACTTTAGTAGGATTCTATGGAAGTCCACTGACATCTAGAGGAGGTCCTAGGTAATGAAAATTGTATTCCTGTGCTTTGGCTTTTTGATTGTGGTTTATCACACTTTAAAAATAATTAAGTGCTCATTTTCAGCCAAGTACCTGACTAAGTGACAAGATAATAAACCAGTATTTCTTGGTCATCTACACCGCAGTCTTATACCTAGACATATATTTTTTGTTGGCATGGCGCCGCCACGTTTGGACGCCTTTCTGGTTGCTCCATCTTATTTGTGCATTTACTTTTATTTTACCATCTTAACTGAGAATTCTATTGTTTATGTTTCACAAAAGAACTAATGAGCAGGTTTGAATACAAGGACAGGACCTTAAAATATTTATCATTAAACAGACTGACTAAGTCATGAACCTTAAACCGTCTCTAAATTTATCATATCACTAAACAGAATTGTTTTCGGAATTCAGATCATGTTGTCATGGTGTTACAGTCTGACAGTGTTTTAAATATGTTGCTTAGAAACCAGTTTCCAACTCCACACAAAACAACAGCCAGGGGGAACCTTGGGCCTACCGGTAGATTCTTTGCCTAAGAAAATGAAACGCAAACGCTATAGGCCTCATCAAAGCAGGGACCAGACAATTAAATCAGTAAGGTTGTCCAGAGACAATGATGAGCATGGGGCCAGAATGGACAACCAAGCATATTACCATGATGAAAACCTTACCTGTACCATCTGCTATGCCATCTTCACTGATCCCGTGACGATCAAGTGCAGCCACAGCTTCTGTAAGCAGTGCCTTCAGGAGTACTGGCGGGACCTGGATGTGTGTGTGTGTCCCATCTGCAGGGCGGAGTGTTCATCCGAGGAGCCCACACTGAGCCTGGCCTTCAAGACCCTCTGTGAGTCTGTCAAAAGTCAAAATGGAACTGGTCAACTCTGCTCGCTGCATGGAGAGAAGCTGAAATTGTTCTGTACTGAGGACAAGCAGCCTATTTGTGTCGTCTGCTACACGTCAAAGATGCATAAAAACCATGCATGCTGTCCTATTGAGGAAGTTGTGTTTGATCTAAAGGTGAAGTACCTCCCTAGGTGCCACAGCAGGGCTAATTTTCTTTGGGAAAAGTACATGATAGTTTTTTATTCTTTGCCACTATCTGAATTTGTTTATGTTCATTGAGAGATAAATGTTTGTCTTATGTTTTAGAGGGAAATGAGAGATGGAATTTCCATTTTCCATCAAGGTCTAGCGATCTTACAGCAAACAAAGACCGATCTTCAAAACAAAGCCACCCATATTCAGGTACTCCATGGACAATTATTGATGAGAAAAATTATAATTTTACAGTCTCATCTTACCGCATGTTTTCAGAACCAGGCTCAATATTCAGAGGTTCAGATAATCAAGGGATATGAAAAACTTCACCACTTCCTCCACAAGGAAGAAGAGGCCAATATATTGGCCTTGAGAGAGGAGAAGGAGCAGGTATTCCAAGAGCTGGACAGTAGAACTGAAAAGGTGGACGAGAAGATTGCATCTTTGATAGAAGCTATTGACACAATAAATAGGGACATGGAATGCAACAACATCCTTTTTCTACAGGTAGGAATTATCTGCCTTGATTTAAATTAGATGTCAGTTATGGATTTGCTGTATTGAGTTTGAGATTTGTTTATCAAGTTCATATAGGTGTGTTTTTATTCTTTCAGAAATACTACTCAAATGCATACAGGTATGTCAGATTTAATCTCATCCACTTACATAGTCTAAAGCTAATATAAACTCTGTAAGTCATGTGTTACCTGCCTTGCAGAATCAACTGCTCGACACCAGAAATAGATGATTTGTCAGGTGCCCTGTTTGACAAATATGTTTGCTCTCTGAATAACAAGCTGTCACTCCAGTCCTTTAATCCAGAGGGTGGGTACTTAGTGATTTTTTTCTGCATAATGTCAGGAAATTTCTATCAGATTAAATGTTGATTTCAAACATTAACATACTAATTATTTTACCTTCAGGTCCAATGACTCTAAACCCAAATACAGCATCACCCAAGATCATAATCTCAGCCAATCTCACTTCACTTACATACACAGAGGAGAAACAAATGGTCCCTGATCACCCAGAGCGATTTCAAATTGGCGTGCTGGGATCAAAGGGTTTCCTAGCTGGTCGCCACAGCTGGGATGTTGAGGTTGGTGACAATGACAGTTGGACACTTGGAGTTGTTAGAGAGTCAATCGATAGGAAGCAGCTCTTGAAGATGCAGCCAGACAGTGGATTGTGGAGCATTCGCTACATCAGTGGGAAGTACCGTGCTGGTGTCAAGGCTCGCACAAAGCTCAACATTGTCAAAAAACCGATTCCTGCTGGATTACGAGCATGGGAAGGTGTCATTCTTGGAGCCTTCCTCAAATATTACTTTGTACACCTTTACAGATGTGTTTACTGAGAAAATGTTCCCCTACTTCAACAGTACAAGTTCAAAATGTCCTCTGCGATTACTTCCCATTACAGTATGATGTCAAAAGATCACATTTTTATATCACTAAAATAAAAATGAAATTGACAGAATTCTGTGACTTGTAATGTGTCCATCGAAGACGCTATGTTGTTGTGTATTTTTTTTTTTTTTTTTTGTTAAATGCTATCTAATTAAGATGTCTACATAACTCGTTTGAACCATATATTTGTTCCATTAATAGGCCTAACAATATAAAAAAAATGCAACATAAATCATAAACAAATTATGCCTCACCAACAGATATAATGAGAAATACTTTAATTATCTAATCCCAAAAAATGGCATAGGCTAAATGCATATTTGATACAACATAACAGACTGAAAGGGGCACAGGTAACATTAGAGTTTTGATGTGCCCCATTCTGTTAGCTGCTGGTTTGTTATTCATTATTTTTTTCCTTTCAACTACAAGCTACATCAATTTATTTTTTGATTAGTTACTGGTGTAGAGCAGAGTAAAGACGGTGCATTGATTGAACTGTAAACCTTTTGTTACTTCATCCGGTGTAATGACGACGTGAGAGTTACAGACATTTAGACCTACTTATGCATAGGCTACATTAAGTACCCTACAGATGATGTAAGAACTAAAAGACTTAAAACAATGAAATTTACACACTATACAGAGAAATACCTACATCATCTTAGAAGACACTTTTTTTTTATTACAATTTACACATACCTCATTGGCCGCAAAACCAAAGGAGTATGTAAATGTCTTCACATATGAACATCTTTGCATATTAAGTGCCTTGACTGACCTTGATGCTGTTTCACATTAAAGAGGGGCTAAGCAACATTCTGTTTTTCTCTCTCACAAGCTCCCTCTAAAGACCGCTGTATTGCATTGTATTGCACTGCATTCTATTGGAGGCGGACTGCGCTGCTGAACATTGCAAGTGCTGTATCTACCGCTATTGGCCTCGGTGGCGCATTCTACACCGTTCGTTCGCCGTGTAATGACTCATTTTAGCATCCTAAACAGTATGAAACGGATTAATTAAATGAAAAATGTTGCATAGTGGGCCTTAAAGTGGCGGGGCATTGTGCAACACAATGACATGCAGCACACAAGTAATAAATTACATATTAAAGAATAAGAATGAATAAACATGCAAAAAACTGTCTGTCAGTTACATCTTTACTGACCGTGGTCGCACACAGACCATCTCAGCATCGGCTCCCTTGGTACTCTCCTGCTTCTCACTCGCTCTTTTTTTTTTTTTTTAATCTTCTTCATATATCCATCTATAATAGATAGCCAAAATGTTGACACTATAGATTTTCTCTTGCCATAATGAATGTTTCTATGCCATTAAGTTGTCAATAACTGAGGATAGGCCTACTAATATTGTGTAGAAACCAGACACGTGTGTTTGTAGTAAATAGGCTATGTGTGTAGCAACAATTTTTAGTTAATGTAGCACTGTAATGTAGCACTGTAACTACATCTACTTGCACTACTCCACCACTATTGCTCCCACCTTCTTGTGCCAATTGACTGTACACCAGTGCATTCTCCTGTGCGATAGTTATTTCGACCTATTTAAATTCTTTACGGTATCTGTTTATTATTGAATATACACTGTATTTATTTATGCAACTACCTGCAACAAGCATATTATTTAGCCTTCACTCCATATCTCCATAGCCTTTTCATGTACAAAATGCACATAGACTACAGCCTATAGTTGTTGTTTATTCCCATGGGTACCTTTATTAATCCGTGCTTGTCTTGTGTTACTGTGTTTACTGTCTGTCTTAACTGTTTGCTGCTGCAACGAGTGAATTTCCTCTGGGATAAATAAAGTTTATCTTATATTATCTTGATATGTGTTGTGATTCCATGTTGTATTCTTCATGAATATGGGTTGCAACAGTTCAGACCGTTATATTGTAATGTATGTTGCTGTATGGTGTTTCAAATTCTTATTCCATATATGCCCTTTTTTAACTTTGAGCACCTGCCCCTCAAAAGGTCTCTGCACGGCCCTGGTAGAAATAGATCTTGCAAGAGGACAGCATAGTGTTAAGTTTGTCATGTTTGCTAACTTTCCATAACGTTAGCAGCCCAAATTAAAGGTCTCCTTCCAAAATAAACCATTTAAGACTTGATTTTTTTTACATTACCATAGGTCAGCCCTAGTTGTACTTTTATGATCAACTTCAAGATGCTCTACCCCTGTAGTCTGTATTCGCCTGTGATAGAAAACTGCCGGAAAAAACGAGCGAATCGGAAAAGCCGTGCAAGCCTACGTCACTTTGAACATTAGCTATGCAGTTAGCCCGCCCTCAAGAAAACGTTAGGCTGCCTGCAGACAGACCCACTAGAGGGAGCATCACAGTGTTGTTAGCCAATCAGAGGCGATACATTTGCATGTCATTAATATTCATAAGAATCCTATCGAGCTGTCCCTGTTCTCGCTCTCGTACAATAGCTTGAAACAAGACAACCACAGCATATTTTTGTCGAAACCAACTCTCATGACATTATTTTAGACAAGAGACCACCACAAAATTAATGAAAATATGATGGAATTAGACCTTTAATGTTAGTGTAGACCATGACATGTGCCAAAAATATCGACTTAGACAATGTAGGCAATTCTAAGTTATTACCAATTACTTCAGCTTAGCCTACCGTCTCACCAGGGATGAATTTTATTCAGCTCCTGACTGTAGGCTAATCTGTCCACCTCGGTAAGGAGATAAAAACAACACAGGCTACCCACTGACTATATAATAACAGTCAATGAGGCTACCCTTTCTTGCAAACTTATACTTAAACTTATGCTGTAGACTTAAATCATTTTCTTGAATTTAATCTGGCCACATTTAGTCACAAACTTATTAACCACAAACTTTTATTTATTTATTTTTACACGTAGGCCTACTTCATAGATGTGTCTATATTTTGGAAATTGAGGTATTTACTGATTTGGATTTTTTTTAAATAAATATATCTGGATTTTTTTATGTGGCTGTTATTATTTATTCCGTTTATACTACTTTTTATAAACTTACTTTATGTAGCCTACTGATAGAGGACCTGGCATCTTTTGCATTCTGGCTGGTTGCATTTCAGCAATACATCTTCCTCTTCTTCTACACTGCACACAGATGACAGCTGTACCATACTAAAGTTTATAATGTGTGTGTGTGTGTGTGTGTGTGTGTGTGTGTGTATGTCTTGTGTCGTTTGTCATGTAATGCTGTAAAGGGAGGCATATTTTCTAGTTGTATGATATGGAATAATCTACCATCTCGGCCAATCAGAAAACATTAATTTCTCCCGGTGCTAGATATGGTGACAGGTGATAAGAGCCCCTCTCTTATCACCTGTCACCATATTTAGCATAATGGGGCTGTACCATTAGAAATGTAGTGAACAGGTTTAGCAGTAAACGAAACTAAAATCCTGACAACATTCATCAGCTGCCACAAGTGAAGAGCCTCAACACTCTTTCCCCATGGCGCACCAAATTGCTCTCTCTGATCTTAACTGCTCTATATGCTGTGACATCTTCAAGGACCCTGTGACTCTCAAGTGTAGTCATAGTTTCTGTAAGGAGTGCTTGAAGAAGTACTGGGAGGATCTAAAGGTTTTGCTGTGCCCTGTCTGCAGGAAGGAGTGTTCGTCTGACGAGCCCACACTTAGTCTAGCCTTCAAGAATCTCTGTGAGTCTTTCAAGAGCATCCCCACAGGGCAGAGTGATGTCTGTTCTTTGCATGGAGAGAAACTGAAACTGTTCTGCTTTAAGGAAAATCAACCTATTTGTGTCATTTGTCATCATTCCAAAGAACATGCCAACCATAAATGTTCTCCTATTCAAGAGGCAGCACAGGAGCTGAAGGTAAGATGCAGGACTCTGTAACTAGCAACCTTGTTTGCTCTCTCAGAGAGTAAACATTCCCATATGACCAAAATGAACATTTACCATGTTGCTTTCAGCTACAGCTAAAAAGAGGAATTAAAACATTGGAAGAGAACCTCTGCATGCTAAATAACGCAAAAGAGGCTAACGAAAAAGTTGGCAACATGGTAAAGGTATGTCTACTTGGCATTTATTAAAATAATAATAATAAAAAAAACTTTTCATTTTACCACATCACCAAAATAAATGCATGAATGCACTTAGACCCATGTCCAAACTATGGAACAAGAAGTGAGGCAAGAATTTCAAAAGTTCTATCAGTATCTACAAAATGAGGAGACAAAATGGATGACAGCTTTCCAGGAAATACAGAAAAGAAAATGCAGTGGACCGGAACAAAACCTGGCCAAATTACAAGAGAACATGACATCACTTTCCAATACCATTACAATGATGAAAGGGGAAGTAGAAGAGGAAGATACTACATTCCTCAAGGTGGAGTTTCAGTCTTGAATGCCACTTTACATAACAAGTCTTTCTAGATGTTTTTAAATATATGTTGTATGCTGTCTGTAGGCATCACCTTTTAGGATATTGGATATGAATTATTTTTTTCTACTTTATATATGAATGGATGTGTGTTTCTTTGTTTGCATGTGTGTTAATAGAACTACACTTCTAACTATGAAAGGTAAGGAGCAAGGCTTCATGAATGTATTATTTCCATTCTATTTGTATTTTTGTGATGTAAGTAACAGATATATTATTTACACCAGAATTCAAAATGGTGCCATGGAGCCATGTGCAGTGCCAAAGGTTCATTTTGAGGACATCATTCTATCAGATTTACTGTTCACTGTGTGGGCACAAATGAAAGATCTCATCGAAAAACGTAAGTGTTTTCATAAGGGTTGTCCATAATCCTGGATACCTGTAAACTTCTACAAAAGATTTTGTAATGCTAGCCAAAACCAAAGTTATACACTCCATATGACTCTCATAAATCATTTATTGATTAATTGATCATAGTGAAGTTGTAAAATAACATTTAACAAAAGATAATATTGACTCCTTACTTGTTTTAATGGATTTCTACTATCTCTCATCAAAGCTCCAGTTACACTCGACCCTCACACTGCATCCAGGAATCTTATTGTATCAGAGGGCTGCACAACTCTCCAGTATTCAAGGCAGAAACTGGCACTTCCAGATAACCCTGAGAGATTTCATGTTGGTGTTATTGGCTCACAAGGTTATACTTCAGGCCTTCACTGCTGGGATGTTGGGGTTGGGTATAGTTCTAAATGGACTCTTGGCGTGATTGAAGAAAACGTGAAACGGAAGATGCTTCTCAAGATGGAGCCCAAAGGTCGATTTTGGAGCATTCGTGTTTGCAATGGTGTATACAGAGCAGGTCAGAGAGAAAACCCAGAAATAACTGTGCGTGATAAGCCTTGGATCATTAGAGTATGGCTGGATTATGACAAGGGAGAGGTCAAATTTTGTGATCCACATCTGAACTACACCTTACACATGTTCATCTGCAAATTCAAAGAGAAAGTCTTCCCATACTTTTGCAGTGGAGACGCTGACTGGCCGATGACTCTCTATCCAGCAAAAAAACACAAACTAACCTAGAATTAACACTGTGCATGGGATAACAAAACTACTTAATAAAGGAAGTGTACAGTAGCAGCTAAATTGCAGCAACACTATCTATTGTAATGTAATCTGAACATATAGTGTGCAAAGTTAAGGTCTGATGCTAAGGCATACCAGAGCCATGTAATAAAACAAAGAACTTTTCTTTTTTTTTTTTTTTTTTTGCTGTGATTGCAAAAATACCGTTTTGGAAACAGATTATTCTTTGTGAACTGGGGAAGTGCTCTGATGTCTGGGTATTGTTGCCTGGTGGCATTTTTAAAATTCTCTGGTAAAATCTTTGGTAGGTAGGCTATTAAAGGGATTATCCAGAGTGAATCAACCCGTAACTCTGTTGACTGAGGCTGTTGAATGGTGTCTATAGGCATCAGAATGACAGCAGTAGGTACAACGTAGACCGAATTCACAAACTGGCTGCTAACGCTAAGCATATTGGGCATATGAAAACGAAACGGACATGCCCTAATCAGTTAGCGCTGGCTGCAGTTTCGTTACTCGGTCTACCGTGCATGAAAATCTGTCGTTCCTATACCTATCGATAGCACATAGCAATGTGAATCAACAGAGCTACGTGTTGTTTCACTCCGGATAATTCCTTAAACTTGTTTTCTGTTTCAGTCTTCTGCCTGTACAGATCTTGAGTGTAAATATGTCAAAGCATATAGGTCTAGGGCACATATCATATTGTTTTTATAGCTTGTTTTCTATATAAGCATGAGGCAGCAGCACTGAAGTCCAAAAAAAAAAAGTAGGCTAAATATTATCAGACTGTGCAAACAGATTATGTAGACTCGAAATTATAAAAAAAAATTATTGGGGCCAATGCCTAAGAACTTATTTTATAATTGTATATGTTATACTTATTTTATCATTTAGTGAATTTTAAAAACACAGCTGTTTTGGGCACAAAATATGTATTCTTGCCCAAGGGTTGCCCTAACTTTACTTTTTTTCCCCACCAGGTGGTGACAGAAGTGTGCAGATTTTATGATGGCTTTCGGAATATTATGCTACTAATTTTTGCACCCAAAAGTAGGCTAAAATGCTACTTATGTCAAAAGACTGGTATTTGTTAAAATAAACAAACAAATCAAACAATGATTAAAACTGTTCTTTTTCCAGTGCTTTTCAAATCATGATTTAACTTTTGCATTTAAGGCTGGGTTGCCCCAACATGGCCTCAATTAGGCCTAATCCTCAGGGCCTGTTAGTAAATCCAATTTTTTTTTTTTTTTTTTTTTTTTTTTTTTTTTTAATAATCAGAGATATTGCACATCTTAATTTTGGATTGGTATAATCTACCCTGGATTGGTTAAACCATCGCAAGGAAAAATTAATCAATGTTAATCGTCCATCATAATGGACTAAAAAGATGTTAAAGGCCTTGGGTTTAGACGGTAGAAGGAGGGCTCGTGGCTTTCTAGATCAGTCCTGAGGTCCCTTTAAGAGGTAAAAGGAAGTATATGTCAGACTTCACCCAATGACGTTTTTTTGTAAATAGTGAACGGGGACAGAGGTAAGTAAGTAGGCTACGGAACACAATTGATATAGGAACTATATTGGAACCAATGTAGTGAACAGCAACCATTGATATATATGCTAGCCTTGTCTTTAGTAAACTGTCAGTGTTGTTGGCTAGGCTACACACTAAATGTGTGTAATTATGTTTGATTAGCTAGATCGTCGTGGTGGTGGACTGGACTCGACTGGACTGTAACCTTACTGTGGGCTAGTTTGTTGGTTGTTTTGATATTGTTAAACTTAGCTTTAAGCTAATGATCATTTCCACAGCAGAACCTGCGGTGTAGATATGGCAAGCAGAATTCCCCTGTCAGAAGAGGACCTCTCCTGCCCAATCTGCTGCGACATATTCAGAGACCCTGTCGTATTAAAGTGCAGCCATAGTTTCTGCTCCGCTTGCTTACAAAAGTACTGGGGGCAGAAGCACGCAGCAAGAAGCTGTCCACTCTGTAGAACGGAATCCCTAGACGAACCAGTGTCCAGTCTCACCTTGAAAAATCTGTGTGACACGTTGATTGAGGAAGGTGTCTCCGGGCCTTCAGACACACGCGATGATTGTGAACCAGGGGAGCTATGCCGATGTCACGGAGAACGACTAAAACTATTCTGTTTGCTCGACCGAGAGCCAATTTGTGTCGTTTGTCACACTTCAAGAAAACACAAAAACCACGAATGCTGCCCTGTGGAAGAGGCCGTAGTTGACATAAAGGTGTGGTGTTAACTTTCTTTATAGCTTTCGTAGAATTTCTGTTCTTTTTCAAGACATTTTCCCTAAAATTATAGCCTATTGATTGATTTTCAGGAGGAGATGAAGTTTGCTCTAAACACCCTACAAGAGAAGTTGGACGTATTTGACAAAATGAAACGTAGTTTTGAAAGCACGGTGGAACACATAAAGGTTCGTTTTTTCCTTAATAGACAAATTACATACACGTTAAAACCACAACTTATGCTATCCTCCATATTGTTTCTGGATTCTGTAGGCCCAGGCTCAGCAAACAGCCACTAGCATTCAGGAGGAATTTGAGAAGCTGCATCATTTTCTGCGCGTGGAGGAAGCGGCGCGCCTTTCAGCGCTGAAGAGAGAAGAGGAGAGAAAGAGTCAACAAATGGGCGAGAAGGTGGCGGAGGTAGCCAGCAGTATGTCCGCAATCTCGGAGACAATTAAAGCCATCGAAGGGGAGATGGAGATGGGAAATTTGACAATCCTTCATGTAAGTTGAACGAGCTAAGTTTTTGCAAGACCTAGGCCTACTATCAGGCTACACCATGCTACTTTTACAGCATAAAACAGCTGACAATTTTGATGATTAGGCCTATGTTCCAGTCATGGACATGACCTAGAAATTGATAGACATGCCCAAATGTCCTGGAATAAATCTTTCTTGTCCTGTTTTATTTTTGTGTTTTCACTTTTTACATTTTCTGTTTCAAAAACAGCTTATAGGAATTGCTCAGTATTAATAGTTTGGGTAGTTTTCCACAAGTTGTAGAGTGAGTAACAAAACAAGGTCAAACAACTCTTATACAGTACATCAATGGATTAGTTGGAGTTGCCCTTTTGTAATTTAGCATATCGGTGACCTAGTTGGTGTTGAGCCGACTGTTTCACCGTCATTTTGATTTACCTCCAGCAGCTCAGTCAGGAAACTATGTTACTCAAAATATTACAGTATCTCCACCTAGAATGTGGGATGGCCACTCAGCAAACAGATGAAATCCAGAGCGTAATATACATCACAACTAAACAGTAGCAATTTGTTGAAGCAAAAAGCAATCCTGCCTTCATGGAGTGGAGCCTATGACTAGGGTTCAGGGTTTAGACAAGTGAAAACGACGTGGAAGCGTCTGATGCATCAGACTAACACTACAAGTCCCTGCATCATCGAAGAGAAATCTAAAGTCTTTGACTGAAGTGTATGGCTATGTGATGGGATCCTGTCATGAAATTCCAGAAAAAGCTCCTGAAAATGTCCTGGAAAATTACTCCATAAAAAGAGTGGGAACCCTGAGTATACTGCAGTAATACAGTAGAAAAAAAACTGTTGTACAATGCAGGATGTTTTCAGAAGGGTTTCACTATCTAAGGTTGCATGTCTTCTTTTCCTCAGAAATGCAAGAAAACATTACTGAGGTAAGAGTGTGTGAGCAAGAGCATTTACTATTGGCATGATAAGACTTTCAGGAGACCATTACACTGAAAAATGAATTTCCATTTTAGGGCCCAGTGTACCTTTCCAGAGCCAACCATGAACCCAGGGGCGCTCATCAATGTAGCCCGCTATCTGGGCTCACTCAAGTTCCGGGTTTGGGAGAAGATGCTCAGTGTGGTCAAGTACAGTGAGTACCTTAAGTTCTTAGGTTCAAATGGGCTTTAACCTACTGTGTGCATCTTTAGAATTGCAATATTTATCTAATGCCTGTCAACTGTTATGGAACAGGAAGGAGGCTTCAAAAATACCAACATTCTGTAATTAGATGTGGAAGAGAATGGTCTGTTAATTCCACTCTATTGGTTGACTAGGGCAGGGACTGAAGCATAGTTTAGAAGGTAGCATTACGGAGAGCACCCTTAGCAAAAGCTACTCATTCTTTCTTCTCTTTTACTAGCTCCAGTTACTCTGGACCCCAACACCGCTGCACCCTGGCTCATCCTGTCTGACAACCTGACCAGTGTCAGAGACGGTGAGCCCCGCCAGGCATTGCCCGACAACCCTGAGCGCTTCTGCCCAGACACGGCCGTGCTGGGCTCTGAGGGCTTCAGCTCAGGCCGCCACTGCTGGGACGTGGAGGTGGGCGAGAACACAGCCTGGGTACTGGGGGTAGCCAAAGAGTGGGTGCAGCGCAAGGAAAAGGTGTCTTCAGTGCTCAAGAACGGCTACCTGTCAGTGTACTATTACCACAAAATGTACTTTGCTGGCACATCCCCGCTGACCCGTCTGAACCTGAAGAAGAGACCCCAGAAAGTGCGTGTGGTGCTGGACTATGATAGAGGCCGGGTGGCATTTATGGACGCAGCCGATGGGACATCCATCTACACTTTCAAGCACAGCTTTGCTGAGAAGGTGTACCCATACTTCTGGGTAGGCTGTAAACTATGTCCACTTAAAATAGAGCCAAGAGAGTTATGTGTGACCTCAGTAGATCACATGTGATAATGGCATGAGTTCTATATCATTCAGAAGATATAAGCACACTCACATGTGACACAATGGCATAGTGCAAGTCACATACATTCTGATATACCAAAGCCATAAGTGTGCTTCTTAACATTTTAATGCCTTAAGACCCACTTGAAACAAAAAATTTCATCCTGTTTGCATTTTTACTGTCAATGTTACTCGTATTCCATACTAAAATTACATTATGAATAAATGTTTTAAATTAAGTCCATTTTAAGAAATCAGTTGATATATATATCAACTGTATATATTTTAGTTTGCATGCAGACATATCTAATCAAGTTAACAAATTCAGCAGCTGCATTTTGTTCTTCAGTGACTTTTGGGTTTTTTTTCCTCCTCAGGTACAAGAGTGTATTACATTCAGTACCCTGTAACAGCACAATAAGTTTTATATTCCATGCAATAAGATTCTGCATTAAAAAAAGACAAATAGGATTTTTCACGACACAACTCATTATATTTACAATGACTGTAAAACATCTTTTAAAAATATAATAAAATTTCAGCATTTGAGCCAAAGCTGACGTTTACATTAATTTCCCTTGGTTATAATTCAAGATAAAAGTTTCTTTTTCCATGATTGTTATTTTGTGCAAATTTGATTTTTAATAACAGTTCATGTAAATGGAAAAATAAGCATTCCTTTGTTATCCAGTATACGATGGGCTAGTTAGATTCATACACAAATCGACACAAAACACCTACAAAAACACTTTGCAATCCACATTACTGAGCCAGCAGACCTTTTGATCTTGTGTGTTCACATTGGTTCAAATACTCCAATTCTTTTTGCCATAGTTTGTGCGCACGCACACACACACACACACACACACACACAAAGCATCCCATTATGACTACTTTCTCCCGTTGTACAAATTTAAACTCATACATCCTGTTGTTTAAACAGTTTTAAAAGAGTTCTGAATATTAAGGCAATGTTTAACAATAAATTTTAAAGCCCATTTGGACAGAAGTCCATTTGTTTTGGGTTGTTATCAAGCGTCCTTTAAGTTAACAGAAAGCACAAAATACCGAGTGCGAGAGAAGAAATGCATGCTGGGAAAGAAGGCTACATCACAACTCCAGTTAAAACTCACTTTGACAGCTGAACACAACAAAAAAAAAAGTAACATTCCTTAAACTAGAAAGGCAAAATAGAAAAGTCACAGAGTTGCCAGCTAAATTTACGTCAGTGTGCAGTGTATGTCAAAGACTTCTTTGAAATCTCTCTTCTGCATGATTCAGTTAGTTGTTATCGCCAACCCTCAGTCTTGACTTACTGAACATTCCACATTTCATCAAATTTTTCATCAGTTACAGATAACAGGATTGTGTTATGTCAGTCATGAAAAAATATAAAAGTGACACAGAGGCAACACAATAACCATCCCAAATAACTGGTGGTCTTGAGTATTGACACAGATAAAATGTCAAAGGGACAACAGACATAACCTAGAATAACATCAAGGATTAAATCCAAGAATACAAAAAAGTTGTTTTGAATACTATCAAACATCAAAATGAAATGTTATGAGACCACTAAGATTATCTCCTTGACCACTTCACTGTCCATTGTCTCAACAGAGGGTCAGTCCAGGCAAGCTATAGCACTGATGTACAACAAAGAACAGTTCCCTTTACTTCCACTGGCTGATCCAATTGTTGGTGAAATGAAAACAGCATTGACTATAGTTCACTTCAAAGGCAGCAAGAACAAACAAACATACAGTATTAAAGACTTTGTGATAATTAGTTTTACCCATACATTTACAGAGGCACACTTAGAAAAAAGGTGTCCAAACAACCTTTCAAGGTGACCATTTCTTCTTTGTTTAAAAAAAAAAATTCGTACTCTGCAGTGATTCCATGTCTGGTCCGTCTGGTTGAATACAAAACATCACAGAGAGGCTCACAGGGACAATAATTTATTTTCTTCTGAGGAAGTATAGTGCCAAGTACTAGACAAGGCAGATTGGGAGATTACTGTGTAGCAGCAATGAGCTTGGAGGTGAGCATTTTACACACACACACACACACACACATACACGAGACAAAGGTGTCCTGAGGGCAAGGGTGAGCTCACTTGTTAATAGTGCTTGTGTACTGTAGGTGAGAGAATGTGTGTTACTATGTTTGGTGGTAGTGGCGGGAGAATGATTCACTCGCAGGCTAGTTTGCCATCAAAGCTAGAGAGGCCAATGGCAAAGGCCTGCAGGGCACACATAGGATAGCTATAGTCCAGAGTGAAGACGTCTTCGGCAACTCTGCCAAACTGCATTACAATGTAGTCCGCTGTAGAAAGAGTAACACAATGAAGAGACTTCATAAGAGAACAAGGAAGAAAAATTCTAGTCGGTCATGTTCAAATCTACTGAATGGCATTTAATCACGATTTATGAATTTCACTAGTATGAACAGATGAAATGACAGGACAGGTAGAACTCACGATCGTTATCGTGGACGATCTGGAAATTCTTAACCGAGGCCTGGGTGACGCGGCCATGGAAGTTGAGAACGTAAGACTGCGTGTCATCGTTCCACACGGGTGCCTTGTTGTGCAGTTCAATTAGATTGTCCAAAGCACGGGGCTGCCACTTTCCCAGCAGGGTGTCCTGCTCCTGAAACACAGAAGGGCACAAAGGTGCTCATCATCAGAATATCTTGGGGTCCCCCCAAGTCATTTGCAATTAGCTTCTTTCCTGTTCACTTCTTGACTACATAATGTACAGAGGCAGTGTAAACAAGTAATCTATTAAGGAAGGCAAACAAAGCAGACTCACGCTGGTCGGTCGGACGGGTATCCGCTCAAAGTTCATGTTCATCCCAGGGATGATGACCGTCATCTTACGGGGCCCTTTGAAACCTAAAACATTGGTCTCCTATGATAAAAGAAATTCAAACAGTCTACATTATGTGGTTTCACGCTTGTTTTGCTGCTGTTTTGTAGGTTTATGTTAATGAGACTTAACTCACATAGCATATGGCAGCCAGCTCCTGTCGCGTGTTGCTCTCCTCTAAGAGGGTTCCTGGGTTCTTGGTAGGATTTGTGCCATTGTCATACACAGTAAACTTTGTACCCATAAGATTGGACCTTAAGGGGAAAGAATGGTAAGACAGTACACATCGGAAATAAAAGCTCTTTTCCCTGCCCATGAGTAGAGGAAGTGTGAGTGTGCGTATGCATGTATGTGTGTGTGTTGGCATGTATCTGTGTGTGTAAAATATTTACCTCAGCTTTCCCACAAAGCTCTCTCCCTCACGGGACAAGTCAGTGGCATCCACAGAGATAAGGTAGTTGGAAGTTTTGCTCTTTTTCCTTTTCCTTCCAGCCAAAAGAAAAAACTGAAGGGAGGAGAGAATGACACTGATTTAACTTCACTTATTCACACAGCTCTTTATAATGCTGTAGACTGCTCTATTCACGCCAATGGGTCTTTGCTACATTCTACAGTCTTATATTTCTTGATAACAGACCATTGTCGAGAATAACAGACCACAGACAAGGGAAATTAAATTTGTACCTCTGATTTGTGTTGTTCCTATCACTCCACAAGTAGTCCTGTACCTCACCTTAGAACAATGCCTCAAAGTTCTATTCGTCAGTTAGGGGACTTTTGCTAAAGCTTTTATCTACCTCAACCTTAAAGGTGCTCTAAGCGATGTGACACGTTTTTAGGACTAAAACATTTGTTGTTACATACAGCAAACATCTATTCACAATCTGCTAGCTGCCTGTCCCCTGAGAACACTGTAAAAAAAACGCAGTCTCTGTAGACAGCCCAGGCTCCACAAACGGCTAAAAAACACAGTGGGCAAACCTAGCATAACAAACGAAATGAAACATAACAAACATTGTTCCAGCCAATAAACGACAAGAAGGATTTGGAGGAGGGGTTGGGTGGGGGTTGCACGTTCATGAGTCTTTCAGGAAGCATGGGAGGGAGGGGGAGGAGGGAGCTATCCTCTGTTTTGTTTGACAATACTTCAAACGTCAACAAGAAGTGACATCAAACACCATCGCTTAGAGCGCCTTTAATGAAAATAATTGTGAAAATGTATTGTTGGTATTTTGTTAATATATTATTAGGTAGCCATGTAATAAGCATGATAAGGTTCTGTGATATTTGATTATTCAGAGTGATGCAGAAACATCACTGTCAGAAGATATTCCACCACAATGACTGCCTCACAGAACTTTATCCGTTACACACACCTAAGCAACTATAGAAAAATGGCTCATTATAAGGGAATGTTTTTTGTTTGTTTGTGTAGAACACTCCTCTCTTACCCTGAGACCATCATTGCCCTCTTACCTTCCTGCCGTCATCCTTTTCCAGGTGCATGAAGTACGTAGGATAGAGTCCGCGATCCATTCCTTTCTTGTCGCGGGTGATACGACACTTGACAGTACTGCCACGTGGAGCGGGCCGCAGAACAAACTCCTCCAGGTGGTCTGCATCGACTGGGGGGATCTCAGTTGAAGGTGACCCCGGTGCCACATATTCCTAAGAGAAGGGATGCACGCATGGGAATTTTCATGTTCTCTCATAACTGACTAGTTAGCATGTTTGGCTTGGTCTTAGAACCTAAAATGGATTCCCTCACACCACCTCACTAGCCTCAATTTCTCTCAAATGTATGAATTACAACAACAGATGATGCTGTACCTAAACATTTGGTTGCAACTGGTGGGTACAACGATGGCACAGAATAACAAAAATTGGATTCTCACAGTATTGGACTTTGTACTGGAAGCCGATGCTGGGCGGTTGGACTCTGTGTTGGGCGAGAGTGAAAGAGAGTGATCCTCCACCTCCTCCTCCTCCTCCTCATCTTCATCACTGGCTTCGTCATAATTCATGCTGCCAGAGAGTCCTGAGATCGAGAGACAGTAAAAAGCAAAAATGTAGGAAGGAGAGAGGACAAGTGAGAGTTATAAAAAGTCAAAAGTATTTCCATGTCTTCAATGGGAAATTTATGAAACACTTACTTATTTTAAAAATATGTCCTCAAGCTCTAATATTCAGCAATTCAGTTCATGCATCACCATAAATAGGGTCCTGTTAGGCATTCTGCAAACCTTCCATATTTAAAGACCCAAACACCATCATCCCTGATGCAATATTTTTGCAACTAACAATGCACCCAGCGTAGCTGGGCTTACACATGGATTTCAAATATTCACCAGCTAGCTTCTCTTTCCTGAAAAGTCCTTCTTATATGCATACAGATATGGCCTGTTGATGCCTTGATATGGCAATTCCTCCTTGGATTGCTAAAGTGAAGGTGAGCAGGGCTGGTTTCCCAGCAACTAACACCAAGGAGAGTGTAGAGATGCTAATGTTAGCCTCACGTCCACTCCTGGCAGCACACTCAAAGAACAAATAATACCTTTAATTAGACCACAGCTTTTCAGTTGCCTCATTTAGAGTGAAAGGGGGTCTTTGTGCACAGTAGCCACATGCTTAAATTTAGTCAATCACGCAAGTATGACGTTTGAAAAGAAACCCAGCTACTGAGTATATTTATTTACATACAAGGGTATGCACAACGAAAAAATGAATTGCTAGAGAGTTGTTGTATCAGTCCACACACCATGCTCATCCACATATACATCTTAAGACAGAAAGGCACATTCATAGCCAGGGCATAGCTCCCTGCTCAGCTGGCCTGATCTGGGCCCCTCAGCATTATGGCCAGTTATTGGATTTGTGATCCATTACTCCCGCTCTGTGGATTATATTAATGCTTGGCAGCTCGTGAAACAGGCTAGAATAGAATGGGAATCAAAAGCACCCTGTTCTGAAGTTTTTCCTTCATCATCATCTCTTTCTTTTACCCCCTTCCCCCTTCCCCCATTCCTATTTTTTTTTTTTTTTTTTTTTAATTTTCAGGTCACATGGCTGACCTGCATGTCTGCATGCACCACTTTGAAAAGGCAGGCAGAGAGAGGCACACAGAATAGTAAAAGAACTAGATTTTTTCATTTGCATTTTTGCACCATTGTGTCACTGGTCTAAACCCTGCTGGCTTGTACATGATTACTTGCAAGCTGACTGTCGCTGGCACCCAAAACAGAGTGTCTGTCCGCAGCCAGTCACATGAGATACAGGGCTGGGATATAACGGTCAGCCTATCCCTAATCTTTACAAGCCATAACCTTAAACTCTCAACTCTACAAAGTGACGGTAAATATGTAAGCCTGATTTTTAGATAATAATTACAACATTTATCATCAAGGAGCACTAATGACAAAGAGAATATTGTCTTGTGCCAGGGAGCCATCATGGGCCTAGTAGAATCATTGCAGTGGATCATGTTTGTTTTTTTTAAGTGTGGTACCATACTGATATTGCATGAGTTTAATAATTAATCTGACTAGAATATTTTTCAGGAGATTTTCATTTTGACCAGCTTATCATGATGATCAGAATTGAATTTGAAAATGACTCATCCTACCCATGCATTTATTCATTTACTATTCTCAAATAATTTGTTTACAGTAAATCAGAGGTTTTGAGCTTTGATCTACCAATTGGAGTGTTGGAGTTTAAATAAAAGATTTCATTATACAGTAAGATAATTCAGGACCAGAGCTAGTTATTCAATATTAAGGGAAGGCATGTTCTACACCTCTACAACAAAAAATATATGTTTAAAAAGTATCACATTCTCAATGTGATAAAAATGATCTAAATGACAGATCCCCTTTCTGTCATTTCAATTCCAGTTCAATTCAATATCCTGTAGGTTAGAGACAAGATTCATTCAATTGAATTCAATTATGAAATTCAGAATTTTGCACAGTCCTACTACACAAACTATTCTATTTTGTCAATTTCTTTCTGTCTATCTTGCCTCAATCACCAAAAAACTTCATACTGAAAAAACTTCAATCACCAAAAAACTTACTGAACTGAAAAGTTATTTTATCTATCCATGCAGCCATTTCTTAGAATTGTGTGACAAGAAGGCTGTGGCTAATATAAGCGTTTCCCAGAATCCTGATTCTACCCTACTGACTATCCTTGAGGCTGGGGACCCATTAGCCCTGGTGCTAAAATCACACCCTGATGTTACACATCATGTTTGTTACCAAGATCTGCAGCACACAACCATATCCACCAACCTCAAATCAAACTTCCAAATAATAAACAGTGATTGGGCATGCTCAAGATGCTGCAAAGCAATGTTGGCACCAAGCAAAAATATGTGTGTGCAGATTGCAGAAATGCACATTAAACCACTGGCAGCTATCCGCTCATCATGCTGGCAGCTATGCACATCTGTTGTGAATTTTTTCTGAAAAAAAAAAAAACATTTGGGACTTGGTCATGTGGTCATCTACTTCCATTTCATTGTGGAACCTGAATTACCTGGAACTTATGTGTGACAAAATTGCTTGAGTAAGGTACATGTGTGTACCTAACATACCATGTCCATCTCTCGTGTCACATGCCAATAGTGGTTCTGTTAATTTGACTACATCAATATAGTTTTTTTCTTATTAGGTCACAGTTCTGTGTGTAGATCATGCTATGCAACAGTGACCCTCAAAGCCATCAGAGTAGTTATATTATCCTGACAATTTGGTGGGGCTCTTGGCAAATTTAACCAACTAAAATTAACACTTAACTCTTTTTCATTTATTGAGGTGTGGGTAAAAGTGTAACACTTGGTAACAGTGTTCTTGAGAGCATAAATTCAGAGGCGATGGGACAAAAAAATCATTAAATAACCAAACTCCTTATAGGTTTTTGATTATTTTAAGAGTTGTCCATTTTTGTTGCTTTTTCTTAGTGCCATACTTGATATCAGGACTGAAATCTGACTGGTTGACAGCTTGGGCCCTCATCTGCCCTGATCATTGTAGCAGTGTTTGTGTACACTGTATATATGAATCTGTGTTTCAGTGTGTGCCACAGAGTGCCACTGCAAGTCTGTCACCCCTTTGACAGGTCTGTGCCTGTCCCTGAGGGGTATGTTGGGTAAATGGCAGACAGACTGAGTAGACTGTCTTTCTTTGAATGATGTGCTTTCTCTGGCCTCTGGCAACACACATTTAGAAAATCAAGTACTCTGTATGCTACAAACTCTATTCCATACTATTATCTTTTATGCAACCGCCATTTACTTATACTAATTATTAGTTTCACTAATGACAAAACTGTTCAACATAAAAAAACAAACAAAAAAGAACTCAATACAAAAGCTAAGAGAGAAAAATTAAAGAAACCTTAAAAAAACCTAGACATGGCTTAGTCAGCGAGGCATATTTTCTGCCCTTGTTTTTTTCCCCACAGTCAGATGGTAATTGTGAAATATCTTAATAATATTGTCAAAGCTAAAATTTGTTTATCCCCAGTTATGTTATAAAACTCCAAGAAATTTGAGGCTCACCTCTCTTCTGCAACAGTTCGTGAATGTCTGTCTTGGGTTCCAGAAGTGTCTCTGTGTCCCCGTCCCTCTCTGTCTCCTCAGTAGGTAGTGACTGCGTTGTCTGGCTCACAGACAGGACCTGGACCCGGGAGCCGGTATCAGGAGCCTCGGACCCAAGGAATGCTGCTGGGCCGTCAATCCCTTCAGGGTCAAAGGCCAATATATTACCAATCCTGCACAGGCACCACAGGTTTACAGACATAATCACTTCCTATATCAACGAGGAATAGGTCAAAGTTTCAGTAGCACACATTTTTGGCATCCATTGGTCAAATGTGGTTTGCAAAGTGGGCCAAATGCTGTTTTTGTATTTGTGACTGCGCAGCCCTTAAGTGACTATCTGTGTGCAGAGCTGCCAGCATGGCCCGAGATAAGTTTCTTGCCTGCCTCCATCAGGCTCACTTTACTGGATCCCTTCTGTTCCTCATGCAGCCCCAGAGTGTCTGGCATTCCATTAGATTTCCCCTGCTCCTGAGAAGCCCAGTCTGTATCTGCTATGACCTCAGGCCAGCACGGCTCCTGTTGCTCTTCCTGCTGACACTTCTCTCCTCCTCCCTGAAAGCTCTCTTGTATCCGCCAAAGTATCGTCATTACAGGGCACCTCTCCTGGCTCAACAAGCTTGTCCTGTCTATGTCTGGCAGGAACAAAGCGCCATTTTGCCCATTGGCATACAGCACAGAGTTGGTTTCGACAAAAAATATGCTGTGGTTGTCTTGTTTCAAGCTATTTTAGTTAGGTGAAAAGGAGAGCAGGGATAGCTCGAGAGGATTCTTATGAATATTAATGATATGCAAATGTATCGCCTCTGATTGGCTAACAACACTGTGACGCTCCATCTAGTGGGTCTGTCTACAGGCAGCCTAACGTTTCTTGAGGGCGGGTTAACTGCATAGCTAATGTTCAAATTGACGTACATTTGTACGGCTTTTCCGATTCGCTTGTTTTTCCCGGCAGTTTTCTTTCACAGGCGAATACAGACTACAGGAGTAGGAGAGCATTTTGAAGTTGAGCATAGAAGTACAACTTGGGCTGACCTATGGTAATGTAAAAACATCAAGTCTTAAACGGTTTATTTTGGAAGGAGACCTTTAAAAATGAAGTAAATCCTTTCCAGACAATTCCTTTAAAATCACTCTCCAACCAGAACAGAAAAAAAAAACCCCTCACCATCCAGGATGACGTCGCTGGTGATACTGTGACGTGACTCCACCAGTGGGGCCTGCTCTTCACTTCGGCGGGGCCGAGATCGCCGAGGCCGAGCCTCCGGATTGGGCTGCACCATCAGGGGCTCTTGCCGCTTCCGCCGCTGTTTCTGTTCCAGCAGGGCCCTCTGAGGAGCAGGGGACACACAGCACACAACCACGTTTACAGTCATGTACAGCTTTAACTGAACAACAGAATCTGGAGGGCGTAGTCAACCAAGAGTCTTGCTAACCTGGAGCTAAAATATGCTACTAGTCTCTGCACTGCTAATGCACGTAACATTCTTAAATGAGAGCTGCATGACAATAACTTAAATGTCTCAAAGCTTGTATGCAGGTTTAAATGTCTCAAGAGTTTATATGCATAAAATAAAATAAAATAAAAAAACATACAGACATAATAACAATATATTATTAATGTATTAACATTTCTACTGTATTAATAGCCTGGCTTCCCCGACTATAAAGCTCATATGAGCTTAGTAGGGCCAAGCTACCTTCTGGGAGGCAGGCTTAACCTGTGTACATCAGATGCCTCTGTATACTACTTGACGAATCTACAACCAATCAGACCACTCATTCCGATGACGTATCCGTAAGCTAATTTCTCATTGGTTTCCACTTTTTTTGGGAAACAGATATGCTCTATAACGGCAGCTTGGCAAGACTGACTTTGCTCGCGAAATGGAATGTAGCACCACAGGAAGTATGGGCGGACCCAGGCTACTGTATTACCAGTTCTTTAATGCAGGCAAAATCAACACTAGACTAGACACAGACTAGTAGCAGGTCCAGGCAAAAATAGTGATTCTCTTCTTAAAAAACAAATGACATAGATGATGATCCATGTCATTTCCATGTCATTTTGAATAGACATAATAAACAAACACTGTCAAATCACACATTTTCATTGGTTAAAATTACATGGTTTACATGTATCTAGATTTTTTTTATAAATGGGTATTAAGCCACACAAAAAATATCTGTTTTAGGTGACTAAAATATATTAATATATAAAAATCTCTAGATTAGATTCAAATTTCTTTCAACAAGCTGTTAATTGAATCAAAACAAGAATAAATCTCTAGGTTGCTATGGAGATTTTTTTGGTTTAGTGTTCAGCCTTTGCTAAGCTTTGGTGATTAGATGGCTATTTTTAACTTAGTCCCTGGTACTTGCATGTTCTTATGCTGACAATTACGAACAGAATGCGTTTAAAACAATGCATTTGGAAGATAAAACAAAGAGCGAATTTAGAAACATCTATCAACCATTCTGGACATGATAACAAAAATGAGAAGCTTGGCTGAATAATAATAATAATATACCACATTGTGCTTCACAGACCCAAACAAATTTGAAAGTTGAGAAATGCAAAATAAATTGCAGATGGGCCAACTACCTATCCACAAGCTGCCCGTAGAATGGCTTTCAAAGCTTTCAAGCTTTGATACAGGTTCTTCTATGAGTCATCTCGATCACACATTTACACCCAATCTGGGGCAAAGATTTTGTGTCCTACCCCTGGGCCTGACAGCTGTGTGTGCAGCTGCCGCTCTCTAGGCGTCTCGGAGCAGCAGTGCCTGCAAAACAACACTCTTTGCTATAGGCACTCTTTGCTATATGTGTCCACAATTAGGCAACACTAAAAAGCAGACTCACATTTTCATAGGCCGTCTTTAACATGTTTCCAAGTCAAGAGCCAGGGCATGAGGCAGTATATGGATGGCAAAGCGCTTCGGCCTACTCACTAGTGGCACTGCAGACGTTTTTTTTCCCATTGAACAAAAAAGCCCAGTATGCCCCAAGCTTCTGTTTGGACCAGCACACAACCAAACAGAGGAAGCAGTTCTCCCATCCACCGCCTTTACCTTTTGAAAAAGAGAAAGGAAACGTTCCTATGGTAACAGCATGCTGGCAAGTGTAACGTAGCTCCTGTCCTTGAAGTAGACGTTTTATATCCCTGCCTCTTTTCTCTCATTCAAACTTTTCCTTTGCACCCTCCTTTTCCCCTCTGTCTTTTGTTTTTGTTTGCATCTTTGCTGGTGGCCGTTTCCTGCCCACGCTTCTCATTTAAGGATGAGATTTGTCTCTTGAGGAGAACAGACTCAAAATCTACTATTTCCACCCAATCCCTTCTCACAGCCTCTCCTAATGCCATCTTTTATCTGGCAGGCAGTACAGTAGCTCTCCGCACAATGGCACTGCACTGAAGTACTCGAGACAGGCAAAGGCAGCTGGAAGCAGCAACTCCTCCAGCAGATGTTATATCTGATACCCCTTCATAAAATGTCCCCTCATCTCTCTCGTTGTCCGTTCCGGCTCATTGTTGCATAACTGCATGAATTAGCCGACTGACTGAAAACAAGGAGTCCAGTTAGATGAGGACAAGTGAGCCGGAAACCTATAACAATGGCGCTCCATCACCACCCTGTGTCGTTTCGTAACCCGCTAGACACAATAGTTTGACCTAGCCTGCCGCAGAATCCCCCGCTCTGCAAACACACTCTCTGACGCACGCAAGCCCTGACACTGTCAATAAATACATATCCGTCATTCGCTTAGGGCTTTTTTTTCCCTCACTGATTAAATATCAAAATGGGTGGGGGAGAAAGTTGAGGGCTCCCGGCTGTTTCTAAAAGGAGCTGGGGTGACGTTCTCTCACTCTGAAGCCAGACTGGTGGGCTAATTGGTTTCTAATCAAGCTCCACACAGCTCTCAGTGCATTAACTGAACTTAAAGTGGATTACCATAATCACATTTCAAATAATGAACAGATCCAAATATTATGAGAGAACGAGCGTGGGCACATGGAAATATCTTGTGCAGTGTAGTGGAGTAGGGTAGGCACAAGGGTAGGCACATGTGACAGAGTAAAAAAGAAAATCTATATTTCATCTTTGTTCTACTCTGATATCATATTTCCTGCTTGCTTTTCTCCCCCACAGAGTAATCTAGACCCTTTCTCATCAATCCTCTTTACAAGAGTCCTCAGTTTTACTAGGCTATGGGGCTATTTAAGGCAACCACTTCAGACATGTTTTGGACACATTGCGGCTGAGTGGAAAGAGGTGTTGTCTCAGCATGTTGGGGATGCGTGCATCTCCGTTGCTGAGGTACCAAAGTCCTCAGAGGTATCCGAATGATGCTGTGGCAACTGGGTGAACGATGAGGTTGAGAGTGGCGAGTGGTGCTGATCTTTAGGATTCAGAGGCTAGGAGATGCCCATTACCCTGGGGGAATTGCTGAGCCGTGCATAATAGGAACTCTTAGTTATTGCAAATGACTTAGAGCGGAAGGGAAGCTAAATATACCCAACCTCCCCTTGACAGAACAATATAATTGGATTATTAAAAGCTAGGAAGTATAAAAAGCGAGAAGTTTGAAGGCACAAAAAAAAAAAAAACCTGAAAAATAAGAGACTGGCTCATGTACACTTATCAGAAGTCAGGTCTCTGCTGATCCTATAGCAATCAATAATTTCACACACATCTTGAGCAGTTAAATGTTAGGGTCCAATTATGTCAAATAAATTCAGTGATAACATGCACAAAGGGGCAAACATCCAAAAAGGAAGAGCTGGGATTGTCATCACAGAGAAGGTTCCTTCCCACTGATAAAATAGGGCCTAAAGTACCAATCAAAAAGGAAATTATGTCAGTTTGGAAACAAAACCAGGCTAATGGAAACAACACCTTACTTGTCAAAACATGAGGAACTACAGTATCACCTACTCAAGGAAGTGTCTGAGACTTGCCATCATGTTGATGAACTGCCAGACAGTTACGCACAGACCGGCACGTTCGCACATGCACGTTAACGTCCTCATCCCAATATGCATAACATGCAACAGTAAAGGAAAAAGAATAAACCTAGGATTTAGTAGCAAAGTTGTAATGAAAAAAACTACAAAGAAGAGAGGCCAACCCACCCGTTCATTAGACATCCTTGAGTGAGTGAGAGAAATAAGAAAGTCAGGAGCAGAAGTTTCTCCTCAGACGACTGTGGCTCGCTTCGGATCCCACTTTTCCAGGAGACATGTGAAGCCAAACTCTAGCCTGGTGACAGGCTCAGTGGACAGGCATGCCCTTCTCCGCCTCACCCCACCACTCACCCACCCACCCCTTCCGTCCCAGCCTGCCTCTCTCTCTCACGCCTTCTTCTCCTTCGCTATTTGTCCTTCAAAGCTGAGCTCCAGGGGCAGCAACTTAACACGAAGGCACAAACAAGCAAAGCACAAATGCCACCGAGCCGGCACGCTCAGTCCCTCAATCTGTGTACATTAGGGTGTGTGTGTGTGTGTGTGTGTGTGTGTGTGCGTGTGCTTGCATGTGAGAGCCTGAAAAACATAGACATAAGAGACAGAGGACAAAGAGAAGAAGGCGAAAAAAAGAGAGAGGCACAGAGACAGCATGCAGTGAAAAGGAAAGAAGGGGGGGGGTGATTGAGACCCAAGAAAAAGTACTGAGAAGAGAGACAGACCGACGGGGAGAGATGTGATAAAGAAGGGGAGAAGAGAGAGCAAGAGGCAGAGAGAATGAATGAACGAATGAACGAACAAACGAACGACACAGAGACAGCGAGGCAGAGAGCAAAAGAGCGAGATCCGGGGGCTTCAGTCATAGACGGGCAGAACCACAGTACACAAGCAGGAGGGGGTGAGACCAAACCAGCCTCCCACCTCAGTCAGCCACTCAGGAACTCGCCCCCAGTCTGCATGGCAAAGAACCAACATCCAGCCCAGTGCTCAGCTCCTGGCCAGCGGGCGGTGGGGCGACCCTTTAACCTGGGTTTGCTACTCCCCCGTGCTCTTGCTCAGTTTAACAACGCAACAGTAAGCTACATTTCCCTGCACAACTCCCAGCGCCAGTTATGTAAGGCAAAGCAGAGGGTGCCCTGCTGAAATAGGACAGAGACACTGAGTGTCTGGAGACAAGGAACACACACTGACATGAACACACACACACACCACAGACTTAATATATTGATATTCATGTTCTCATTTCTGTATGTATCGACTGCTTTAGCAGTGCCATCATCTTTGTCATGCTGATAAAACACTTCTGAGTTTCCATTGGAGAGAAACACAAGAGAAAATAGAGACATAGTTGTGGGGCATACAAAGTGACAGGGAGAATGAGTAAGAGGGAGTGCGAGTCAGAACACACACGAAAGAGAGAGAGAGAGAAGAGAAGAGAAGAGAGAGAGAGAGAGAGCGAGAGAGAGAGACACAGAGAGAGAAAGAAAGCAAGAGAGGAGAGAGGGAGATAGAGGAAGAGAGAGATAGAGAGAGGGATTGCTTTGAAAAGTTGGTGGGCAAACTGCTTGAGGCTTTCTGTGAAGACATTTTTCTCCTTTATATCATCCATCACTCCTTTTCTATTCTATTTTTCACCTGACCCTTTTGTTCCTCTGTCTCCATGTTTCTGTTCTCTTCCCTACCTTTGCAAACTTCCAAAAATCAAAGAGATACTGCTGAAAAGAGATGGGCTCCACTGAGCACTGCTTTTTTTCCGACTGTCAGCACACAGCAGACATATCTTGACACTCATCTCCCAGGGCAGAGAATGGTGGTATTCTCACACTAGCTGTCATTTCAGAAGACTATAGACAAAGAGACGACTCACAAAGAATTTGTGAGAAGTAAAATGTAAGACAGCATAAAAACTGTGAAAATTTGAGAAAAAGTGAGGGAGAGAGAGAGAGAGAGAAAGGGCAAGGAGAAGAGAAAAGGAACAAGGTTGGTTGGCAGATAAAAAGGGAGGAAGAGAGTGATTTTGTGCTTACCTGCTTCTCCAGCTTCTGCTGCCTGAGACTGAGGCTGTCATCGTCCAGGGCACTGCAGAGAGACACGGTAAAGGATCAAAGCATGGCCCATCATACAAAGTCACCATTGTGGAGCTGCGCAGCAGCGTTGGCCACTCCCTCGAGTGTCCACTAGAGGATGCCCTCAGCATGTTTCTGACCTGTCCCAGAGAACCAAGCGAGCAGCAGGTCACCACTATGCTCATACAAACATAATTTGAATACAGGATGGAAGAACATGCCAAAGCTCTAGGCTTTGCTATAGCTTCTTATCACTTCCTACACCATGCAAACAACTGACTCCATACGCCGTTAATAACAAACTAAATATAGCGATATTTTGTCAGTAAATGAAGATGAAGGTATGTAAAACACCACAGAAAAATCTTGCCTATTCCAAACATAAACATCAACATGAGCATGCACAGATCCATTAGTTGTTGTGAGTGTAAATATTTTTTTTAATATTCTCTGTATAGTATGAGGGACTACAGAAGAAAATTAGTTCATCTGCTAACTCTCTGCAACATTTACACATTAAGTTTAACTTGAAATTCTGGTTAATGGAGGTTGTCTCTTTTAAATAAACAAATAAATAATGTAGAACATGAGACTTGAGACTTTCCAACACTTGCTCTGGCTGGCTGTGTCGCTCCGCAGGGTTTGATTTCCGCCCTCTCGCTGACTTTCTGCTCTTTTAGTTTGCCACTCCAGAGACGCACAGAGGGAAGGGGGGGAGGAGATGGCGGCACAGGGTTGCCAAGTTACAGCAACTAGCAGCTAGATTTGCAGAAGCGGAGTGACTCAGGAAAACTGAGTTGTCTGCTTATTTCTTTTTCATGTGGGTGTGTGTGTGTATATGTGTCAGTGACCTTCTGTGTCTCTCTCTCTGCATGTTCATGACACAAGAACAGCAAAAGTCTCTCCCACATGACAGACAAACCCCTTTCGGACGCATCCCCTCTCACACAAACCCAAATCCCAAACATGTCTAAACATTTTTGAGATATGCATAATTTAAACACGCATTTGTACCGACCAGGGACGTCTAATTACAGTGTCTCCAAAAAAAGACAGACTGCCCAGAGTCCCAGAGTAGGTCTAAGTATCTAATTATTCTGTACCCAGCGCTACGCACTCGAGGGGTTTCTATGCTTCACCTATAGTCTTTAAATGAGATTGTGTTGCAAAAGAGACCTCTCTAAGTGGGAGGGGATATTTGGCCATCATGTCTGCCGCCCTCTCTGTGTGCTTTAGCTGCTTCCTCTCTCATTCTGGTGACGGCGGTAGCATTCAGTAAACCTGACACAATGGCCATGTGTCCAACCACCGCACGTCACAGGCACACACTAAAGGACAGCCAATCCCAGAGGACTGTCAGCACAGGACAGCTGGTGGTCAACCGCACAGCGGATGTGAGTGTGTGTGTTTGTGTGTGTGTGTGTGTGTGTGTACTTCTATCTGTGCTTGTCTTAAACAGCCCTCATCACCATAACATTACCAAGCCACCTCAGTGTTTGTTAACCTTCCCACTTCCTCATTATAGGTCTTGGTCTACAACACACAAAAACACAAACACACACACACACACACACACAGACACACCTTTTTTCACAAAAGGGATTTAAGTGAGCAGTGTCTTTGGATATGGATCCACCCAACAACTTAGCACCTTGCTATTAAGAGGCTCTGATGCACAAAGAAAAGCCCTTGGGAATAAATAGCTTTTGCTTTTTAGCAGGTGTTACTGACAGTTAGAGAAGGAAGGCAAGAGAGAGTGAAAGAGAGGAGGAAAGAGGAATGAAGGGATTCAATGAATTGAAGGCCTCATCCTGTGAGGATGACATGGCCGAGAAAGAGGGGATGGGAGGTGATAATTGCGCCATGTGGGACTTATTATTACACTTGGAACTGGAGTGAGTGAGTGAGTGAGAGAGTGAGTGAGAGAGAGAGAGATGAAAGAGGTGAGCTTTGTTGTTGCAGCTGTCCACATAAGCAGCCTCTGGGAAGGTTCTAGAAAAGGGCCCAAGAGAGGCCTGACTCCCTGTGTGCATGTCTCGTACAAGGAGATAAGGCCCCAGAAACATCACTAAGTGTCACCATGGAGATCATGTTTGGACATCTCATAGTACTGCAAACAACGTGACTCACTACCAGACCTCTTTAGGACAGGTCTGGCCACCATAATCCAAGAATCTCTTAACAGCAGTGACTTCACGGGTGACATTTCTATGCTTCCTCTGCATTCGATCTGTGTCCAATCATAACAGTTTTTTTTTTGCTGACAATAAAAGTAAACAGTGTGCTGATATTGGCAAAATCTAAGCTTTTTTTTTTGAAGTTGTCAAACATCAGACCAAATGTAAAATAAACTTTATATAAAAAAGGTCACTTTGTCTGGCATCAAAGACTGCCTTCTTAAACTGGTTCTGTTCAAAATTCTTTCGACCTAAGGGCAATCTCGAACCCTCCAATATTTTCACTAGTTAACAGAGCCTAAAGGTTTATCATGCACCCTTCTGTTCAAAACTAGTTAAAATACTGGCTGGCTCTCTAGCTAGCAAGAAGTCCAGTTGCTTAACTTAGCACTTCTGATACCCGGAGAATGTTGCATTCAAGAGTTACAGTCAATGAAACTGTATTCGCAGGTTAAAGGGATAGTTCGGTTTTTAACACATTGAGCCCCTTTCACAGGTTGTCTAAAATGAAATAAAGTGGTTGACATCAAAATCTTGATGATTGCTCCTGTCTCGGGTATTTGGGAAATATAGAATCGCCTCTGCCTGCCTTTAAAATGGCTAGCAATGGGCATGTGTTGTTTCTATCCTTAAAACACTGGTTTTAAAAAAGTGCTACTCATGGAGTGATTAGTGCCGTTTGCTGATGTTCCAACCCAAGTATCGTAGCAAAATACAGTTTCTGTCATGTTTTATTTGCCATTTTGTAAGTCCCATAGGGATCTATTTGCTCCTTCATATAAACAAAGTGCCAAATAAAACATGACGGAAGCTTTATTTCGCTACGATAAATGTTTTGGAACATCATTGAGCACCACTAACCACTTGGTGAGTAGCACTTTTTTAAAACCAGTGTTTTAAGGATAGAAACAACACATGCCCATTGCTAGCCATTTTGAAGGCAGGCAGAGGCGATTCTAAATTTCCCAAATAGCCGAGACAGAAGCAAGCGTCAAAATTTCGATGTCAACCACTTTATTGCATTTTAGACAACCTGTGAAAGGGGTGTGTCAATGTGTTAAAAACCAAACTATCCCTTTAATAGCAGTAAATGTGACAGAAGGTGTTTAAGGTAATGTCTTGGACTGGGTAAAACAGCCTCAGGCCGGCCCTGAGGTTGAGCAGGGCCAAACCGGAACTGGATCTTGAGATGGAATTAAATGTGATACAACACTGAAAACGAAGATATTTAGGTAGCCTTTCTTTAGTATTGTTTGGCATCTACAAATACTTAAAACCTTGATGCACCTGATCCAAGGTGAATTTGTTTTAACTATTTAATGACATGTTTAAATGTTCATATCATTCATTTTGTCATCCGTGTGCTGTTGTTGCTAGTTAGTGTTTGGTTGTTTCTGGCATTGTTAGCAAAATCTCTGTTTCTCCAGCAATTGTAAATAGAAGATTGGAGCTAGATGTACAGTATATGCATGTCAAAAAAGGGGAATTGCAGCCTATTGCAGACATGGGTTGAGTGATGAAATAGTGGTGTCAGACTATACTTTACTTACCTTGCAGTGGAGGTGGAAGAGAAGCTGGCAGAGCTGGAGGGCCTTCATGGTCACCGCGATGACAGAGAGGGACACATGAGCAGTGGGCAGACAGGCCGACGAGTTGCATGAGCATGGAGACAAACGAGAAAAAAAAACATGAAAAACACACACTCACACACACACAAAAATGGAAATCAGAGCTCCAGGTTAGTTTCCAGGATATGACCTTCCCGTTTCACACAGTTCATTTGAATACAACCAACACACTCCAATGTGCTGTTGCTGGCTTCTAACGGCACAGAGCTGGCTATGTAGCCTGCTGGGCGAAGCCTTCTTTATGATTTTTTTGTTCATTCATTCATCCATTCATTATTCTACAATCCACAGAGAGAACAAAAAGGTCTTAATCCATTCAGTGAGATGCTGCCCCCATGAATGTTTACCGGTAAGAGGTCAGCACAGCGCAGATGGTGTAAAAACTCTCTGAGCTTGGGCCAGCATCCATCATGTCGACCGTACGCTGATTTTCAGTGTGCACAAAAAAGAAAATCATTCATCCCAGCTGCTCTAACACCACCCCACATCAGACACACACACACACACACACACACAGTCTCCTCTGACAGTGAAAATGTGCCAGACACAGTCTCAGGTAAGCAGCACATGCATCTCGCTGTGCAGTCCAGACGGTGCTGGTTGCATCCTAATGATTTGCGTCATGGTGCAGTTTGCAGTCTGCCATCTCTGAATAGTGGCGAAGTACGCAATCGCCCCGGCTAACCCTGCAGCACTATTCTCGCCTGCCGCCGACGTGTCAGCGCTCAGTGTGCACTCACTAAGCCTGAAGGCAGTGAGGCCCTAGAGCTATATGGAAAACAGATCAATGCTTGAGATGAGTTAACACTAAAAGTTAGATGCTGAGCTGCAAAGAAATGATGGCACAGAGAGAGACAAAGACCAAATTGACTAAATCCAAAAAATGTCTCTACAAGCACAAATACATGAAATTTAATTCAATTTGAATCCACTAATCCCCAATTTTTTATCTGATTTATGGGAGTAAAAAAATGACTAACTATAAAAAGTTAAAAATATAAATAATTCAACCTCCAGAAACAGGAAGCTCCCACCCTAACAAGGCATCATTATGGAAGAACATGCCCTGGCAAGTTTGAATGTGGATTATCCTGAGCATACTGATGACAACATTTTTGGATGGGAGGAAACGGTGCTAATGTTTGCCTATTCTAAAATCTGTAGGCACCTCATAAAGAGAACTGAGGTCCAACGATACAGCGGGGTGGAAAGATGGAATAAATTATTAACGCTGCAGAACGCTGGACGTGACATTCAGTTGAAGATAAAACTAGGGCATACACACACCCCTCCACACTCACTTACTCACACTCACACTCTCTCTCTCTCTCACACACACACACACACACCAAAGTAGAGTCTGCTCCACTACAGAGAGATGACACTGAAGAAGCAGCTTG
Organism: Limnothrissa miodon; assembly: GCA_017657215.1. NCBI lineage: Eukaryota > Metazoa > Chordata > Actinopteri > Clupeiformes > Clupeidae > Limnothrissa > Limnothrissa miodon. The sequence goes on along the minus strand of JAGFZM010000002.1, from coordinate 1,328,676 downwards.
AAATCATCTCAACACAAAAAAAGTACAAAAACAATACAGAAGACCACAAAATCATTTAACCCAATGTGTTAAAACTGTTGTAACTATAATTATATGAACTTACTATTATATTTACTATGAACATACTATTATATAGTGTTTACTTCAAAGCCGATCTGCCTGGACAAAGTAGGGGCCAAAAAGCGTGGCCCTCACCTTGGTGATAATGGTGAAAGCACCCCCTAAGTCTCTGAATAAGTAAAGAGGTAACTTAAGAAAAAGAGGAGATCTCTTACAGAGATGAAGTCACAGTGCAGTCAACCTGAGAGGACCTCCAAGCTGGAGGAGGTAGATGAGGAGGAGGAGGAGGAGGAGGAGGAAGTGGAACTCAACACAGGAGCCTATTATCACTAAACCATTCCGACCATTACCTACACGTCACCCCAAGCCCTCCACAGTATGGCAAACAATGTAAACAAGGGAAACACAAAACGAGAGCTTACGTATGTTTTAGGATGTTTGTGTGTGAAAGAGAAAGAGAGAAGAGAGAGAGAGAAAGAGACACGTTAGTTCTACCTGTAAGACCAGCGGCTGTAGGTTGGCTGAGATGCGCTGCTCTTCAAAGTGTCCATGTTACAGGTGGTAGTCCTGGTACACAACTGACGCTGGGTTTGGGTTGGGGCCAGGCCAACTGTCCCTACCCACCACTTCTCTCCCTGCCTGTACGGGTCAGGTGGGAGCAGCCCTCTCGGGAGTGGTGGCTCGCACAGCTGAGGGTGAGCGGCAAGTGGGGCTCGTTGCTGTGACGACAACCCGCACACCTTGTGGCACTTTACCGACTGTGATGTCGATGCTGCTGGGCGTAGCATAAGAGGACGTGATAAGGCAGGCAGTCTCCCTCTCCCTGGACCTCAACCCTTCCTCTCTCGTTTTATGCTGTTTTTGGTATGACACTACTTTCCCTTTACACACACCGTTTACCCACTAGTGCCGCTGTGTCCTTGCCGTGAGTCACTCTGGTTTCTATCACTCTTAAGTATCCACAGCTAATATAAAATCTCAAGGTCACCAACTGAGATTGGCCAGTTCACAAATGCAAAAGCTGTTTAAAGATACATGTGGAAATTACAGCAGACATGGTTTCCTCTGAGTCAGTGTGGGTGATGCAAACTGCACGACCACATCCCACACATTAGTGTTACTTCAGGCTACTTGCAGATTAACAGAAAAAAAACAAAACTGCAGAGCGACAAAATAAATAAATAAGTAAATAAATAAATATATATATATATATATATATATATATATATATATATATATACACATCTTTGTCTTAATTCATCTGGATGGTAAGTAAATGCCAGATTCTACGTATTCACCAAGGATATCTAGAGGAAGGAGCTTTTTTTCCAATAAGCCTCCTCTAATTTCACCACGCGGCCAGAAAAGTTGAGAAGCTCGTTTAACCAGGAGAAGCTTAGAGACCTGCTTCAGGTGTAGGCACGCACAGGGACAGGGGACTGGTGTTCACTACCCAGCGAGGCCAACCAAGGACTTCGGGGAGCCTGTTCCTTAGAGAGTAATTAGCCTCTGCCAAAACAAATGATGGCAACAACAGGAAAGTTTTTAGAGGTAATGCCCTGTCCCATGGGAGACTGGTTCAGTCTGCTGTAACAGCAGGTCTCGGATCAGAAAGAGAGGGAAAGAAATCTAGCTTGTTTACAGTCGGTCAAGTTAGCCTGACCTCCCTCTCACTCTCTCCTTCTTGCCGTCTCTCCCTCACCCCCCCCTCTCTCTCTGTCTTGTACCCGTTTGAGCCCATATACATCCATCATGTGCATAATAACATCCGGCTAGACTAATGCGCCCATCATTCTTGCCACTCATGAGCAAAATCACAAGATTGTCCATGAACATGCCAGGGACAGATAAGAGCACTATTTCCAGACGGCACTACTTTCCAAAGGCTTTCATGTCAGCTTTTTCCCACCCTGAGATCACAGAGGAGCCAAACTACATCAAATGGAACATGGAAAGATGTGGTATTGGCAATTCTAAAGCCTTCTAAAAAGGGAGGTCTGGGCAATCTATCCACAATCTATCCACAAGCACACGAGTACAACCATACTAATGAGGCAAAACTAAGCAATGCTCACTAGGCACAGTGTAGAGGCAGATTACCTGCTAACTAGCATCAGTGCTTTACTCAGCCTAATAAACTTCTGTTTGCCTTAGAGTTCACAATAGGCTACCCTTTCAAACAAGGTGAAAACAAATAAATTTATTTGGTTTCAAAGACTCAACACCTAATATTGTCACTGAGCATGTTTTGAAATGTGGGCTTCCAAGATATTTTGCCTATAGCCTACTTATTGTGGTTTTGTCAACAAAGTTCAATACATCCAAAATATGCAGGCCGTGTTTGATGCACAGACTGAGTTAAATTTGTCATCATATGATGCATCATTCCAAGAATGACGATACATAACCACAGACCTTTTGAGTATGCAAGGAAAATGGTGATACTTGTCTGACTCAGAAAGTACATAATGCAGTCCAGATTCTTCAGTTAGAGGGAATGTAACACCAAGAATGCATATTCACAGTGAAGAAAAGGAATAGGCTAGAGATTGTCAGTGTGTGTCTGTCCATGATATAAGCTATATATACATAAATAAAAAAATTAAAGAACAGTCCTATCTGTGTTTGCTGCCATTGTGAACAGTGCAACACATAACACACCTCCGCACATCTCGACGCAGTAAGATTGGGGGAAAAAAAAAAAAAGAAAAAAAAAAGCCAGAGGCTTCGCTCCCAAGCCCTCAACTACTCCTCTCTGGGCCCTGTTTACTCCAACCCCGCAAGCTCAATGCCTAAATCACTGGTGCACTCCTGAGATCACCCCAGTCCTTCGAAACAGACACAGACATTTGAAGCTGGCACACGATGCCCTGAATGAGTCAGCATCCAAACATGGGATGAAGCACTCCAAGAGCAAGACAGCAGCTACAAAAAGAAAAGAGCCTGAGCAAGACTTGTGCCCATCTACTTTTGTGCAACGGTGTTAGAATTATCTTACTTGTTTTTTTTCTTTTTTTTTTTAATCGCTCACAAACTGTGATTAGAGACCTAAGCTTTTGTAAATGCCTGTATGCACTATTGAAAATGATAAGTTACCAAGCGTGTTGTTGCCTATTGCAAAGACTGTCATTTAAAAGTTGCTGTATGAATACCCGTGAGTCATATGCGCGACCAGAAGCTGTATGTGTTCTCAAGAGACTGCACAATGACCCTTTGGAAGCCATGGACAGATTGCTCAGTGCGAGGGGGAAGGGCAATGAGACGAGCATGAGTAGCACTCTTGCTGGTGTTTGTCTCCACTTCTGCTCCTCCATGCCACAGATGGGCTGTCAGAGGGACCACACACAGACTGCAGACATGCAAACACACACACACACACACACACACAGTGTACTCTGTCGGATTTACACACATCTATAAAGCGGGTTACAGGGATTTCTTTCCAGGCCCTGCAATTTGCAATATTTTAGCAACTTTAAGATAAGTATAAATGATGTCCACGTGTCTGAAGATTCTTATTCATCTCTAGAACATGGCAGTCAGTGTTTAGTTATAGGCAACTTCTTCTTTGAACAGGTTAGAATGACAGCATAAGGACCCATATTGCATTTTCCAGGAAGTAACAAGGTAAGCACAGGTGTTAGTAATGGAAGCCAGTAAGATTCTGGTTGAGTGTTGCTGAATCAGATTCGTATTGGATGTTAACATGTTATCAGTAAGACCAGTGCTTACCTTGCACCTGGCATGACATGGGTTCATTCATAATTTTGCCTGGAATGGATGAAGGTACTTGGATCACCATATCAATGAAATCCATGCTGAAATATACACATCTGAAATGGAGTAGGTCCCTGGGTGGGTCTCTAATATGACACTCATCTCTCATGCTAGTGATCAGTACAACTTGCTCCATGTTACATTCAGAACTATTAAGAGCAGAGGGGAAATCCCACCACCTGTGGCAGCAGCACATCGGTCTCTCTGTACCTTCTGTTCCTTCGTCAGAGACTAATGTGTGTTTAATCAAAAGGGACAACACTGGGAAGAAGCAGAAGTCTGATAATCTGTTCCTCAAACATGGTTGGAGGCAGGAGGACCCTGGTGTCAGTTGAAAGCCAACAGAACGTCGCTGGGGCATCCAGGTTCACATGCTCTGACATGAAGGCAAACACCGGCAGCTAGTTATTACAGTCATGAGTAAACATGGTTTCTTCCTTCCTCAAAGCAGCAAGCAGTGAAACAGAGGAGAAGTGGTTTAAAGCACAAGAAAGAGGAAATTATAAAAGAAAGTGCAACAGTCCTACAACTCTAAGTTACTAGAAATGAATAAACAAGGTAAACCAGCTGCTGCCTTGAAATACTATTGTTACAGTAGGCTAGGTTTTAAATTGTCTGAATTCTAGTCCTATGAGAACACCACCAACAGGATGGAAGGAAATATAGACACGGGCATAAACATTTTTTTGGTGTTTTCTTGCCTCAGACTATCAATCTAGAATACAAACACGTCGCTAAGGGGAAAAAACTGCCCATCAGCTTGTACAGAAACAACACATTTTCTTAGAAAATACACAGACGTCTGTAATGTAATGTCTTATGTAGTGTTCAATAGGATAATTTACTAGGTTTACCAACCTAGGTCCTAGGTTTACCAACGACTTATATTACTAGACATAAAGTTGCCGTCTGGTCGGGTATCAACAATTAACACTGTTTCTTTAACTGGGAAAAAAAACACTAGGCCTATATCTATTTTTCCCTACTTAACATTTTACGCGTTGATATGGGAGCACGGGCTCTGGTTGCACCCAGACACCCAGAGCACAATGATGCATGCTTGCTCCGCTATCTTGCTGTAATGTGTGTTAGCATAGAAAAGTTAATAACCGTTATTTGCACTACCTTATCAATCGATACAAGTCAGTTAGTAACCAAGCCAGAAAGGAGCACGTTAAGACTTAATTATAAACAAATTTTCAATCCAAGCGAAAGCCTTCATCTACCTAACGTCATTTCAGTAAGGACGAAAACCTTTTTGTTGGTGTAGGTTTGTGATGTATTCAACAAGAAAAAAGACAAAGCTTTCCTTTAAAGTTTTAATTCCTAGCATTTATAAGAACAACCAATTACAAATCTCCATCTCACACGACGAAAATACATGTTTGTTTTACATTACGCTACATAATGCTGCGCATCTTGTCAGCTTGCCTGATTAGCTAAACAACACTTGCTAGCCAGCGTAGCTAGATACATGCAACAGTGTCCCCACAGTGAGAACGGATCCCCAAAAATTCTTCGCACTACCTTCAGCTTCTTCTGTTTTTAACCACGTAGCAGGTTTACTTAATGAAAAAAAAATACTGACTAGTAGTATAACAGCTTACCTGGTATAGTAACTCATGTTTATCCACGGTTGCTATGGATCCCCCAGCTGTTGGCCTCCCTGTGTGCGAACTTTCGTTGGCACGGGAGAAAAAAATGCTGCTCGCCGTGGATACCGCACATGCCTACAACAAACTACGCTATTGGTTGTAGTATTACTCAAAATGGCTTTAATTGGCTGTAAAAGGTCTTGACATACAGGGGAAAGCAAGTACCCCCAGTGGGTTTTACATGTACCCAACGTATTTAAGATTCTTTGGTACCTCAGCCCAACAATAACAGACACTAGAACATATGGCAATTAAATCTACTCCTTGCAAAAACACCATTCAATAAATACAATTCTTTTTGCCTATCTTTATTGAGCAATATTGCATTTATGGTTTGTATGAATCACGATTTTGCTAGTAATTGTGCAAGAGAATGTAAAGTTGTGTGACTTTTTTTTATTTTCAATTAACTATTAACCTTAACCTGTTGGTTGGTTAACTGACCCCGTTTCATTAATAAACTCATAATTTTTTTTCTTTTCCTCCAAGTCACTTTTAGTCCATAGTCCCTTTCTGGAGTGTCCTCCACAAGAATTTCTGAATTATGACAGTGTGGAGGAGTTGAGGGCAAGAGTAGGTTTAAAAGAGTATGTCCTGAAGGCACTTGATGGGGTATCTCTGGGGTATCTATATCAGGGGGAATCAGCTCATTAACTACATTAGGTGAGCTGAATCCCATCAAAAAGCATGTTCCAGATGACCCAGAATTAACTGTCATTTTCCTGCTCATGTGAGAAACTGAAGAACTACAGACCCTCTGGTTTTCTGTAGATTCTCCATGTGTTGTATTCAAATAGGTAAAGGTTTTTTTACATCTTCTCCTGAGGGAATGTGTCCGCCTTGGTGTTGCTGCTTCAACCTGAGCATTTGATGGCCCTGGTCCAAAAGTTTGTTTTGCCTGATGTATATCCGTCTCCGTCTCCCTTCTTGGTCCGTTGCTCTCATCATGCAACCCCTCAGCAGTACTGCTGTCAAAGGATAATGACGAATATTTGCAAGTATTTGTCTTTTTTATACTCAGACATTTTGAATTAAACCTTGCAAGTGAAGCAGATTGTGAATGCCAGCCTCTCGTCCTCTTTTGCTCAAATTCAGGATATTTACTCTGGTCAAACTGAGGAGACACCTATGGAGAAACAGTCACGATTCAGGTGAGCAAGCAGATGAGTGTAATTGCATAATTGCAATGTGTCTAAAGAGAGTGTAATTGCATAATTGCAAAGTCTCAAAAGAGGTTTAAAGTAAACAATATTCATTTATAGAGGTTGAAATCTGCCCCCTAGTGTGAATTTGGCGTTAGATGCTACATGGAGGTAACAAACAGTGAGTGAAGTTTACCCAAGCGCTAACGTTATTCTGGCGCCGCGCTTTGGAGCCGAGTCGTGTTGGATTAATCGCACTTCGCGGTTGATGGCCATAGTGATGTAGGTTTCCGTTGATGGGTGTTTCAGCAAACGTTAGCTGACTTTTGTGGGGGTTCAGCAACCTCCTTCTTCTAGTGTTACGGTGCATTAGAGATCATCATGCCCATTAAGCTATCAACGGAGTAGAAAAGATGAACAACAGTTTTATTTAAATTAACAAAAATGGCAAAGGAAAAAAAATGTAATCGACGCTGATCAAAATGTTAAATCGATGCATCTCAGCATTGATGTTAGCCGCGCTAGCCACGTTTGCCAAGTTTTATAGACATGAACTTATTAACTTATTAAATATTAACGCGTTATGATGCAATTGTCTGCACTTACATTTGCTTGCCGAGGATTGATTGTGTTTCTACTGCAATTAAGAAACGAGTCTTTGTCTTGAAAAACTAGAACAAACATTATACATTTTGTTCCTGTGCATATGTAATCAGACGTTTGATTGGCTTCCGTGTAAGGGGGAGGATGTGCCACTGTTTGTCGCAAATTCATTGGTTTGAAAAGTGCCATGTGACCGGACCTCGTACAACTGCGCCAAAATTCAAAATCTTGAGAGTGCTGACTGCTGAAAGAGAAAGCAAGTGCGACTGTTCTTCAATGTGTCATGTAATCATATGGTCAAGTCTTATTCATACAATCAAAGGAATACTCTACTAATATGAAGGTCTGTTTAATGCAATTGCTGTAAAATCAGTGATTCATCTTCGTAATGCAAAGTGATGTGAATGTATCAAATTCCTTAGCCGCTAACGATAAAACTGACGTTAAGTTATTTTGTTAGCAACCTAACTTGCATCACTAGACTACATTGGTTTGCTAACACCGTATTTTTTCTTTCTACCTTGTGTAACGTTCGATTTAGTTATCAAAAGTCGATTAATTTTTTATGATGATTTAGAAATATTAGCTGCTGGTACAAATATGCTGGCTGGTTAGCATTGCTTGGGGAATTGGTAGTCAGTGGTGGCTAAATCCTTTATCGTCAGTGCACATTGTTAGCCATTTGGTAACTTGAGAAATGACGTTGCTTGTTGCAGTTACTACTGAGGATATTGACATTCTAAAAAAAATTGTTTTTGATGTGACGTTACATTGTAGCTGACAAAAAAATATAATTAACGATTCGATTCTAAAAGGAGGTACGTCATAAGGAAGGGTTATATTTGAAATATATTGTCATTCGTTATTAGTTAACCTACTTCAAACAGCTTTTCTTGCAATCCTCCTTTAACATATTTCTTATGGCTAGATGACAAGCAGTTTATTTAATCTAAACTGTTATGATGTGGTAATGTAAAGTAGCTTTACTTCGTTCCGTTTTCCTCTTTCATAATGACATTTGGTGCAGTCACAGTCGGCGAATTAGCAGTTAGCAAGCTAACGAATCTTTGTCTTTAACGTTTTTGAATATTGCATACTAACCAGATCACTGTACAGACAGGTAAAAACAGAGTTATTTATTGAATGAGTTGCAAGGCTTTTGGCACGCAAACCAAATTGTCTTTGAAACCCCTAATGCTCCTTTTTCCCCGTAGAAAATCAATCAGCCTAAAGGTTCATTCACAGTGATCTGAGCAGAATGAGAGAGAGCCCCCGGAGACCCTTGATCCTCAAAAGGAGAAAATTGCCATTTCAAAGAAATGACACTCCTCATGATGAGCCAGATGGGTTGAGACAAAAAGATGCCATATCTTCACCTAGTGCTCAGTGCTTTCCAGATGGCATTCAAATCATGGATCATCCAAGCATGCCTGACACTCAAGTGGTTGTCATTCCCAAGACTGCAGACCTTAAGAGTGTTATTGGGGCTCTTACTGCCAAAGGAAAGGAGTGTGGTCTTCAAGGGCCAAATAAATTTATCCTCTTAAGTGGAAGTGGCAGTCTTGAAGAAGGAGTAGAGTGTCTTTACCAGTCCCCAGGTGACACAACTGGGAAATCATGTCACAGTGTCCTGGACACTCCATCAAAAACAGAAGAAGGCATAACCCCAGACTGTCTTATTGACAGTAAGTCCTTGACCACCATAAAACCTTGTGAGTAAAATAATTGCTTACCACAGGCATTTAAGCTTGCTTAAAATCTTTAAATGTACAAATCAAGGAATGAATAGGCGGTGCCATGATTGACATAGTATTTACTCACTCTTGTTTACTTTTTACTCCCTCAGTGAACAAAGACCTTGACTGTAGTCCATTAGATGACAGCCTGACCAATATTCAGTGGCTTGGACGGATGAGCACAGACAGTCTTGGACCTGATCCTTTGAAAAAAGCCTCAAACAAAGAAAACCATGAATCTTGTCAGCAACTTCAACCGGTACAAGTAACTCTTTATAGTGCTGTAAGATCTGTGCATAGTCCATAGAAAATAGCCTAGTCCATACATTCTAGTTGTCGCTGTCAGCTGTAAATGTTGTACAAATGTATGATTATCTATTTGTCTATGTCTGCTCTAGCCACCCAGAGACTCTGATGACACTGTCAAAGACCCCCAGTCAGAAAGACCCCCTTACTCTTACATGGCCATGATTCAGTTTGCTATCAACAGTAAAAAGAACCGACGGATGACGCTGAAGGAGATCTACACCTGGATAGAGGACCACTTTCCTTATTTCAGAAATGTAGCCAAACCCGGATGGAAGGTGATTATTCTTAAAAGGCACCTTTGATACTATATTATGATGTAATACACAGGCTATGTTCTGTGTGTTTTCAGTTTTCTCAAAGATCTCATCTATTTGTCTTGCTTACAATGTGTCTAATCTCCCCCCATAGAACTCCATACGACATAACCTGTCTTTACATGATATGTTTGTACGTGAGACTGCTCAAGACGGCAAGGTGTCTTATTGGACCATTCGTCCGGAAGCAAACCGATGTCTTACACTGGACCAGGTTTATAAGGTACATGATTGTGTTGTAGTAATTCAGATGTTTTCTACAAGCATTTCTATACGTGCTATACCTGTAAGTAATGATGTCATGGCAAGGTCTATATAATCCTAAATATCATTTATCTCACCTATTTACCATTTTCTTAATTTCTGGCCCACCCTACAGCCTGTGGTGGACCCTACCACCCCTTCCTCCCTCCAGACCATGCAGGTCTGTGACTCACAAGTAAGCCATTTTCCTTTCCTCTCTGGAACTGCAGCCATCAATGGAGTGGACAGACAGACAGACAGCTGACAGTCAAATTTGTATGTTCTTTGAGAGGCCATAGTCTAGAATATGCTAGCTCTGGTGTAATAACTGACGTTTCAATTTGCAGGAGACTGTCATATGGAGACAGAGCAGCAGGAAAAACACTGATTTTACACTCCTGTTACCCATGCTTAGATCAGGTTGTCTTCACACCTGTTTCTAGGGTGATCCAGGCCCAGACATTGTGGTTAATTCTCAAACCAGTTTCCCTTTGTTTCCACAGCAACAGAAACGTGTCTGCTCAGAGATTAAGAAAACCTCATCCGTATCATCAGGTGTGTTGGTTTTCACATCCATTTGCTGAAATAGAGAGCAATACACCTTAACCATGTTTTGTGCTTGCAATAAACTAAATTTTATATATTTCCCAGAGAGGAAGATGAAGCCTCTCCTGCCCCGGACAGACTCTTACTTGGTCCCAATCCAGTTGCCCTTGGCATCCCCACTGTTTTTACCCTCGTCAGCTCAGTTCTCCGTGCCTGCTTCACAGCAGGTCTGCAGCTCATATGGTGCAGGGAAGAGGGTTCGGATTGCCCCAAAGGTAAAATCTTAACATGGATGGTTGATATTATTGGTGTAATTTAAGTGAGACACTCTGACACTTAATTTAAGTGAAACACTCTGTGCTTATGTCATGTTAAGGTGCTGCAGAGTGATGGGCCGTCATATATGATGTACGCCCCGTCTTCAGAGGAGGTGCTGAAGCAGGAGCCCCAAAGTATCTCCATCAGCCGGGAGACCATGGCTGGAACCTCCACACACAGCACAAGCACAGGCAGGCGAGAGTCCAGCAGCTCGCGCCGCAAACAGCGCCTGGTTCTACCGTCCACAGAGGAGCCGGTGCTCCTCTTCCCCGACAGCACTTTCTTTGACTCGGGCCTGGCCTCTGACAACTCCACCTTTCAGGACACGCGTGACGCCGAGCTGGACCAGCCTCAACAGCCGCGATCCAGTGCTGAGCCTGACAGCCCCTGCCGGGAGTACTCCTTCAAGACCCCCATTAAGAGCACTCAGCCAGCCTCGTCCACCCCAAGCAAGCCGCCAGCCAGTGTCCTGCCCGAGCCATGGCGCGTGACACCTTTAGGCAAGGACGACCGCAACGTGCTAGACTTCAGCCCCATCCGCACACCCACCGGCCCGGTCCAGACGCCACAGAGACCTGACCACACCACGTTCAGCTTCAGCAGCACACCTTTCAAGGAGCTGCCACTATTCAACTCTCCCAGAGAGCTGCTGACCTCCGCACGATGTGGCTCTGCCACCTCCACTCCTGCTTGCTCGCGAGAGCTCCTCCAGGTGGGGGTCCCAACCTTGGCCAATCGCTCCCTGACCGAGGGGTTTGTCCTGGACACCATGAACGACAGCCTGAGTAAGATTCTGGTGGACATCAGCTTTTCATGCCTGGATGATGATGAACTGGGAGTGGGAAATATCAGTTGGTCTCAATTCATCCCTGAACTCAAGTGAACTCACACCACCGACCAGCGGATCCCTTAGTATCTTATTTTCTGAGCTGCTCACAAATGATCTCTTTTAAAACCTATTTGTACATGTTGTTTCTTGGTTAAACTGTCTTTTGTTTTTCTATTCCTTTTTCTTCTGAACCCAAGCTTTTTTCACTGCCAATGTGTACTTACTGTGTTGTTTGTTGAATGTCTGGACATGTGTAATGTTATGCCAATGTTTTCCTTCCCATTTGTTTGGTCCTGAAGGTGGATTTAAAAGTCCACTCAGCCCCCCCCCCCCCCTTTAATCTTTTGTTTAATTTTTTAGCTTTTATTTTTGTATATGTATTTTATTTTTTTTTTTTTTTTTTTTTTTTTTTTTTTGAGGGTTTTTAAAACCCCCCCCCCCCCCCCCCCCCCCATTGAAACATGTTTATATTTTTAGAGATGCCTTGTATATCAAACATCTACTATTGCTTCTGCTGTCACTATTGTTTCTGCTTCACTGTCTGCACATTTCATGTGGGAGCGAACTTTGATTTTTCGGAGAAAAATCACATTTCACAGAAACTTTGAGGCAATTGGTAATCGTTCAATTTCGAAGTTTTGTGACATTTACACTTTGCTCCCTGTGTGAAATGTTCCTAGGTAGTGGCTGTATATTTGACTTTCTCACTGCATCTATATACATGGCTGGAGTGCCCTGTTAAAACCAAGTAAGCATAACATATGAGAGAATGTAGATAGATTGACTTTGATTTGCACATTTTGTAATGTATATATGTGTATGTATCTAGCTGTTAAAAATGTAAAATTAAAATATTTTGATTTAACTAACTGCCAGAGGAAACACTACTATGCTAGCTAAAAGAAAAAAAACGTATGCTTTAGCTGAGAAGGTGAGAACGGCCTTTATCAAAAGTGAAGGAAGAATAGACCGAATGTAGACACAGAATTTCCAGCAATGCAATTAAAGGACCATTTTGAAAATTTCAGAATTGTACAGTAGAGAATTGAAGGAATAATCTCTTGGTGCACTTTTCTACTTCAATTACAATTTTGTTTTAGGATTCACATCAATAATAATCTTGTCATCTTGTCTACCTTTTCTGCCTTTCAGCAGTCACCTAAGTGGGACATTGTTGAAGTGACTTGCTACTCTGTTGCTTGTCTTATGTGCCTGGTTATTCCCTCAATAAATCAGTGTACAGTATGCATCAATCCATATGTTTAAAAAAAAAAAAAACTAAACTGTTGGTTGGTTTGGTGTTGATCCTAGTTAAAACCCTAGCATATCATGGGCAGTGATCATATGGGGTGTTACTGGTGTTCTGGCGGCATGGTTCTATCGTATGTCTATTACTGTGCGTGCACATTTGTAAGCAATTCACTGTTTAGCAATGCCATAAGAAAAGCTTAGTGAAATGTCCTGTAGGAGTTTCTAGAATGCAAAATGTAACATGTAACACAGGCTTAAGCCATAAACTGTGGTCTGGAGAACGAACCTTAGAGGCAGTACCCCTCAGTTTGAACTGTTTGGCTTTAACTGTTCTTGTGCACAGATCTATAATGTTATAGTTGTGTTATATTTTTTGTTACACTGCATGCATAAGAATTTTGTGTTTGAATGGTTTGTAATATTAGCACTTCCTTTTCTCTTTGGCTTTAGTTTCCCATATTTTTGTATGATTCGTTGAGATGGTGTCATTCTGCTCCCACAGCAAGGTGTGTGTGTGTTTTTTTTTTTTTTTTTTTTTTTAAATGCCCCTGTGCATTGTTATTTAGTAAACCTGGTTCCTTTTTATCAAATCAGTGTCACCCCATGTGATATAAATAAAGGGATAACTTTAGTTGTATTTTGTTTTTATTAAAAAGACGGTTTTATATACATGGGCAATTCCACCTAAATGATCATGTTTATTGCAACAAAATGTCATTCTATTTGTATCGTGTGAATGATTATGGGAAAAGTTTCCATAATCTTCTTTTTTTTCATTAATGTGAACAACTAATCATACCATTCTTTAGCATTTTTTCAGAGTTACGGACACGACCGTTTTCCGTTGAATCACCCACATATTTGAAAATAATAAAGAAAATGTGAAGCTTGTCAGGTGCTCCATAAAAGATTAACTACATTTACATTTGTCACAGCCAGGAGCACAAGCCGAACACTTTCAGGTGCAACTTGCAATCTTTGATATCTGATATCCGGTGCTCCGCTGATGAGCTGAAAATTCTTTCATCACTTTAAAAGTGATGGTGGATTGTTGGCTCAAGTGCACCTCCAGAACTATCTACCATCAGTAGGTCTGGACCTCCTGCTGTGCCACCTCCATGAGGATCTGGAGCTGCCTGCTGATGTAATCTATGAGACAGTAAGGCCAAGAACCATGTCACAAATATTCAAAAACTACAAATCCCATTCTCTCAGAATAAATGACAAAATAGCTCCGTTTCAGAAGCCAAAGGGGGTGGCAAAGAACTCACTGAAGGCACGCCTGAGGCGAAGTGGAAGGCATTGGCGTTTCACAGTCAGGTAATAGACAGGCACTCCCGACAGGGTGAGGATACAGCTTCCCCCAGTGTTCCACGGGTCAGAGTACAAAGACAGGCCAACAATGAAAAAGCACACTACAGTGAAGATGACTGCAATGGCTAGAGGTACCTGTTAACGCACACAAAATGGCAAGAGAAGCTATTATTTATATCTGTTCATTGTTTCACTAATTTGGTACAGAAATCTGCACTGGCTTAAGGAATGAGGTGTTCAGGGGATCAAGCACGCAGCTACCTACTTTAAAAGGCCTTGGAAGGTGAGGGAAACGGTACCGATGAATAAGCATCCCCAAGGTCGCCATGGCAATAAAGAGCCAGCGGGAGAAAGAGGCAAAATTAATCAGCTGGAAGATGTCCCCTCTTCCTACCATGGCCAGGACCATTGGATACTGTAAATGATGGAGACACACATACACTGAGATGTGCTGGAGAGATCATTGGGGAAAATGACACTATAGCACAGATGGAGCTGAGTAGCTAACCAGAAGCAGCACAGCAGGGAGCGGTGTCTGTCTGCGGATGTGAATCATGGAGAAAAGGGCTGGCCAGTGGCCCTCCCTGGCCCCTACGAACAGCATCCTATTGTGTCAAAATAGCATAGAAGCCAAAGGGTTTTATTTGTACTAAAGCACTGCATCAGTGCTTGTTTAAATGTAAAATGTGAAGGACAGCTGTTGGAGGTAGTCCTACCTGGGCACTCCAAAGAATCCACCATTCAGAGCCCCAAGACAGGAGGCTGACACCAGGATAGGTATCAATGAGGACAAGCTCTTGATGGCTCGGTTGGCAAAAGTCTGCAATCGGAAACAGCACATGATCTGACCACTAAGTTGGGACCAAATTTCAGATTTCATGGACATATGGATTTTCACCTCACAGTAGCTGGGTTTCCATCCAACTTGTTAATGCACATTTAACTTATGTGAGGTTGCATCAGTCCCCAGTCCCCTGCAAATGTAATTTAATTAGCTCGATAGGGGAGGATTAACTTTTAATGCAAATAAAGCAACGGAAAAAGCTGTATTCTGTTATATTCGCATTTATCCCAATTCTGTACATAGATGTTGACCTGGCATTTTAATCTCACTTGACTGGGCTAATGTCCATAAATGAGTTGCATTTTACAGCTGATGGAAGCACAGATTTGCATATTCTTGCTTTTTTTTTTTTAACGCGACTATGCTACTAAGTTGAATGAAAACCTAGCCATTGATAGGTATTGTCTATTGGCTATTTTGTTCACCAACCACAGCCACAGCTTCAGACATGAGCAGCTCGTCTGCAGACATCATCGTATAGTAAGCAACATTGACCAGCACATAAAACACTGTCACTGCCACCATAGATAAGATGATTGCCAGGGGGATGTTTCTGATTCACAAAAATATAGGGTTAGCATTCATTTAACGTTTTAACTTTTCATTTAACAATTAGAATTACGTTGAGTTCCTTTGTTTTGTTTTTGAACAGTTTTGTTACCTGTTTGGGTTTATCACTTCCTCAGTGACGTAGTTTAAATAAAACCTGTGTGAGAGAAAACAATGAAAAGTTTAAGTAGAAAAGACAATATTTCCTAATAAGTAGTTCTCATACATACCATCCACCATAAGCATATAAGCCTGAGTAAAATGCCAGAGGCAGTTTGGTTAGGACAAGGGAATCTGAATCAAATGCATCTTGGAAGTGTTCTGTCTTTCCTGTGAGGAGAACCACAAACAAATGCAAAACAATGACAGACAGTCTGCAGTTACAACTGTCCAAGCTTCACACTTTTTGCCAAATTCAGCACACATTGCTCTATGGCCTTTCTTTGTCGACTTGGGCTGCCACAAAACAAACATGGCAGCTCTAAATGTGAGCATTGTTTCAGAAGCACAGAACTGAGAGAGATGTTCCTGATTTGCTGTTGAAGTCCCTGCAAGTCCCTGCTTTCCTCACCTTGAGCAAGTGCCATGACTCCAGGGATGATAATGAGAATCAGCGCAAACATCTTGATGACGGTCAACGTGACTTGTGTCCGAGAGGCCAGAGTCACACTCCAGCAATTCACCGCTACCACAAAGGCTGGCCAGGGAGGGAAACATTGAAAGGAGAGTGAGTCTGTAAAGCACCAAAGGCTGCTGCTCATCCACTTGAAAAGAAGAGTAAGACAAAACAAAAATGAAGAGGGACTCACTGAGTCCTAGGACGCTAATCACAGTCACCAGCAGTGTAGGTCCTGTACACGGAGCAAAGATGGGTTCCACCACATAGCGGCCAAACGCTAGTGAAACATATGATGCAACAGCTGGCCTGGAAGAGAACTCATGTGGACAGCAAACATTTTCAGCATCTTACCCCCTGCATTCAACTGCAATTTCTCTCTCTCTCTCTCTCTCTCTCTCTCTCTCTCTCTCTCTCTCTCTCCCTCACACACACACACACACACACACACACACACACACACATATATATATATATATGTGTGTATATATATATATATATATATACACACACACATACATGCACATTCATAAATCTTTATCATAATATCCCCCTTCATCTGACCTGATGAAAATGAACTCAGCCCAAAGTCGCAGGAAGGCTGGCATTGGCCCCAGTGTCTCCAGTAAGTAGGTATAATGCCCACCAGACTTCTTGAAGGTTGTACCAAGCTCAGCATAGCAAAGGGCTCCTGCCTCAATTACATGATACATGTGTTACAATTATATATTACTGTAATGCAAAACATTAACTATAAGTTTACAACCCATTACAATCCATTGTATTTTCCCCTTTAGACTTGTGTTTTTCCATACCAAAATGTAATATTTCTGCCACATGTTGTCTCTTGATCTCTTTATTTTCAAAACAGTGGTTACTCTGGGGGAGAGGGAGGGAACCTTTTGGCCCTGGACCCTGAGAAACAGCTTGCTGGCTTTAACACTTGGACCCTGGCTACATTTTTATGTGCTCTGTTTGTTTGGTCACATGTTCAAATGTGAGGGGATTTACAAAACATGCTCACATGTTCACAAGTTTACATTCTTTCGCATCCCTCGCAGAACAAACGTGTGAATTATCCTAGCCAATATCTGCAGTATAAAATGACACCCAGACAATACACTAGTATGCAAATTCACTTGGTGATATTAACTCTGTTGAAAATGACACAGTACAGTGTCCCACTCACCGAATGTTGAGAGAACTCCACACAGTGTCCAGACGAGAAGGGACATCCCTACGCTGCCACTGTTCATTAGAACACCCTTGGGCGCAATGAAAATGCCACTGCCCACCACTGTGCCAAAGATGAAGGAGACAGCTGACAGAAGGCCAATGGATCTCCTCAAGTGAACCACTTCAGTTCCGTCTGACTTCTCCTTCCCCGAGCCTGCAACCTCAGCTTTGGCTCCCTCCATTACCAACAGCAGGGATCTGGAGCCCAGTGCATGCATTGGGGAAAGTCATATCGCTAACATGTAAACACACACAGTCAACGCAATAGCTTACAAGTGTAAAAGCAAATCTCTGTGTGCAGAGATAACACCACTCATGTAACACTCAGGCACTCAGGAACTTTTTTTACAGTGAGAAATTCTGTTAAAGAATCAACAAGAGAGGATTACTATGTCAACAAGCATGAGAACACAACACGACTTGTTTTCAGGCTGGCTAAAAACTTCACCAGGTCACAGACATGCTGGAATAGGGCACACAGGAGCAGAAAAATATTTGCTCTATTGGGGAAAAACACAGCATTATGTACTCACCAAAATTAACGGTGATGCAGCAAGATGTTAGGACAAACAGGGAAAGGCACGAATACACATAGTAAGTAGTGCTGGAAAAAGTGGGGTACTCCTCTCTCCCACGTGGCCGTCTTTGCTTTACCCCCTTGTTTTGTAGGGCCCCCCTCACACACACACACACACACACACACACACACACACACACACACACACCACCACCACCACCACCACCGCCCACTGCGCAAGCACTCTGTGATCGGCACAGTAACCACGGTAACTCACCCATCCCGCATGAACAGATGAACAAAGCATGCAGTCTTCCCAGGCTTTGTCCACAAGTAATTAACGCAGTTCAGTAGGGAGAACAGCCTGCTGCCTCCAGTTGAGTGTGAGCTGTGCTGTGTGCGAGCTGATGTGAGATTTTGTGTGTATGTGTGCATGTGTGTGTGTGTGTCTGTGTGTGTGTGTGTGTGTGTGTGTGATGTGAAGGAGGAGGGGGCTGCTGCAGCTGCAGGCCTGAGCAAGAAGTCAACAACAGTACAGGAAGAGAACTCCTCTACAACAATAAACTTTCTAATCAAAATACAAAACAATACAATTTCATTTAGTATGTTTTAAAATGTTAATTTCATTTATTAGCAAGCTTAGGACTAGCCAATAGTTTTGTTTGGACATAATATATCCTCTCACATGGAGGCTAGCGGCTGTAGTACAGCTTTGCAAAGCATGAGGGGTCAAACAGCAGGAGCCTAACGACAAACTGCCAAACATCCCAGAATACAGTCTTCTTTCATTCTCCAGGGTCACAGCCCATCTGGCTAAATCTCAAATCTTCAGATGATGGACCTGCTTGTTAACATTCCACAGTCAATGGGAAAGAACAGGTCTAGTGATTTAGGGTCAACTGTTCTATTAATTGCCACAGATGTGTAAAATATGACACTTTCCATTTCTGTTAAATATATGTGTGTTTAAAGATACAAGGATTCAAGGAAATTCATTTTTCATATGCACACTTAGTGTAAGAAATGCAGTGAATTGGGTCTGTTTTCCAGTCTGTTTTGATGGCGTGGTGGTGGTTGTGGTGTGTGGGGGTGGTGGGGGGTGGGTTGTAAGTGGGAGGCATACTGAAGGCGAAGCAAGATATTTCAAAATGAGCTACTTCTTGTAACGATTGCTGAAGGAAATAGTGTGTGATATGTAATGTGAGATATAGCTATTTCTAAAGGTATTTTTTGGGCTGAATCCATAGTTTGTCAAAGCTGTATCTCATTTCAAATGGCACAGTTTCTCAGTGTTGTTTTCATTAAGTAGTTGCATGTTGGCCAACTTGGCATCAAACATGGCTGCAACTGGATGAAAAACAGGATTTAAAGTCATGTAAACGTGGCCCAAATATGGTAAAATATGTCAGGTTTTGATGACAATTTTTTTTTGTAATTATGTAAATATCTTTTTTGTCATTGAAATGCAAATTAAAAGCTGTGTATTGACGTGTATTGACTTTTGATAAGTTTGTAAATTGTTGAAAATCATTTTATCAGATGGTATCTGCTTTATAATTTAGGCTTTATGTCATTTGGTCTTGATCTTCTTTGTGATCATAATAAGCCGTTTTTGTGGCACTTTCTGTTTCATGGGTCAGGCTTATATAGGAGCTGTAGAACAGTAGTCCTGAATGCTGTGGAACAGCTGGAAGCATGAGATGCGGAACATGTGTGAAGATAATAGTCGTGCACAGCATGGTGTTAAGGGTTAGATTAGATGCTAAATTCAACCAAAATAGTATTTACTAAAAGTGCTTCCTAGACATAATCTCTACTCCGAATCAATAGAGGGCACTAAAACGTTTTCGTGATTCGTCGTTGGTTCGATCGAACTCTAAGAAGAAGAGTCATAGGTTGTAAAGGAGGAACACAGCCGCTAGCAAGAACAAAAATGTAAAATCTGTGTAGTGTCATCATTTAAAGAACTTCTATATATTCCTTTGTTTTTTTAAGTAAGTGTGTTTTATGGACAAAGATCCTCAATCAGCAAGCCGTCTCAGCACATGGGATTTAATCTGGCTGCGCTATGAAAAGCAGTTCGATGATCAACAACAGCATGAGTTCTTTCCATGCCAGCAGTCCTCCGATCAGTGCTGGACTGCTGAAAGTTTATGGCCAGCTGGACACAGCTGTCGAATACCTGATGGTGGATAAAGATTTCCAGTGTGCATTTGACATGTGCGAGAGAGGGTTTGAGAACTTGGAAAAGGTTGCAGAAGATGACAGCAGGTGGGTATTTGCGGCAAAGCAGTGACAGAATATGGCCTGTATAAGTATAACTTTGAACACGAGGATATGCAAATCTGAACAATATCAATACTGATTTGGTAGGTATGGGGAGCTAAAGGCGTCTTTTTGCACCGTGGGAATTCAGGCACTGGCTGAACTCAATCAGTGGCGACGGGTCCTTGGTTGGGTCCTACAGCACTTTGGAAGCGCTGAGGAAATCCCCCCCAAAATAATCCAAATGTGGTAAATTGCTCTTTCTTTCGCACCACATTTTTTCTTTTTTTGTTTTGTGATAATACCGTAGGCTACCTTGGCCTTATCGAGTATTGTTTTTTTGTTGTTGTTGTTGTAAATTGCATTTTTGTTATAATTTCCAGCATTCTCCTTTACTCTAAAGTGGGTGAGTATACCACAATGCAAGATGTGGACCATACATGGCTTCACTGTCCAGGCAACGCAACCCTTCCCGGCTATGAGACTGTTGCAGAGTTGCATCTACTGCATGTGCTAATCCCACTAGGCATGACAACAGAAGCACAGCAGCTGGTGGCTGGTGAGGTTGGAAATGTTGCATTTACGGCTGACCAGAGGCAGGTGGCGCTGGACTTAATACAGAGCCAGAAAAGCTCTCAGGAGAGGCAGACCCAAAGCCCAGGTCCAGAGACCACTCCACAAATTACCACCACACCTCAAGGTGCATGGTTCAGTCTAACAGCAAGTATACTTAGTTAATTGTGAATATATACATAATTTGTGTGGGTAAATTTCACTTTAATGGCTCAACATTTGAAGTAAAAAAGTGACGATATGTTTTATATTGGCTGATTTTGAATGTGATTGACAAGATTAGTTGTAATTTTTAGTATGTGTCTGTCAGGCTCCATGGTCCAGAGGCTGCATGGGATGATGAGGTTGCTGCTAAGAGGGGTTTCAGTGGCCAGGTCAAGATGGAAGCTTATACCTTTTCGGCATTTCTTGCTGGCAGTATTCCTGTTTTATTTATTACTTGTCAGAATGGACCCTGGTAAGTGAGTCTTGCTGTATCGTTACTTAAACCATTTTTGTTGCATAGGAATTTTGATACTTTAGTGCGGATCATGATGAACAATGATTTTGAAATATACAGATGTATTTAATATTTATTAATCAGAACCAGAATCCATTTTTATTCGCCAAGTATACTCGCATACAAGGAATTTGACTCTGGTAGGTGTTTTGCTCTCTAGCCAAGCAACAAGGACATCCATCAGTGTACATACAGGGCAAGGAGTATTATGGACAAATGATGGGCATAAAGATAATACACAATATACATAGGCAACTATCAACATTATATGTATGCAAAAATATTATTCAAGAATTAAAAGAAACAGTCAGGTGCAGGGGAAACAGTAATGCAGGTGTAGTGCAAAATTCAAGATCAACATATTGGGGGGGGGGGGGGGGGGTACAAAGCCCTACCTGTCGTTCCCCTGGGCCGAGTCAGAACAGGACAGGATAAATAAGAGTAGATAATTGTGCAGATAATATGCATTTCTGAAGGGGTGAGCAAAGCGAAAAGAGAGTGCTGTACCGAGGCTGCGGTTCGCTGTGCTTTAATAAGTGAAATATCCCTAATTACTTAGCTTCTGTCTGCTTTGCTGTTATAAATAGTTATACACAGGTGCATTAATTCATCTGTGTTTTTGTTTTGATTTTGATATGTTTACCTTTTCAGCTCTTCCATCTTCATTCCCCTGGGTCCTCAAACTGCTGCAACTGCTGAAGCAGATGTGGTATGCCATGTTTGGTCCGTACTATAGAGCCAGTGCAGCGCTGTGAACCCTTTTAATGGCTGAACAATGATGCACTTGAGAGATTTTTCGAAAAACAAGACTGATGTTTTTTTTACTATTGAGAAGCACCTGAAGGAACTGTTGTTTTACAAGAAATATCTTGGTTCAGTGCTCTGAAACAGAACCTTGAATTTTGTTTAACGAATGCAGAGTGAAATACTCAGGTTGTATTGTATGAGAAATGCTTTAAGGTTAGTTCATGTAAATACTGAAAGCAAAATAAATGTCTTCTCTTAGAAATGAAGCAGCCTTTTTCTTTAAAACATGTTGAAGGGATGACATTGATAAAGGATGTAGATTACATTTAATACCTGAAACACATTTGTCAAAAAGGGAATATGTTTCTTGTTCCCCTCTGTTTGGTTGGTTCTGTCTGCCATATGTTCAGAAAAAGAGCAGGGATGCAAGGCCAGAAAGACAATGGGGGGAAGATATTAGATATTGAAGGGCAGTGTACATGTGAAAACCTATGTTTCCGTTACTCTCTCATTGATTCTTTCATGTAGTTAAACATGCCAACAGGAGTTCTTTTCATTTTCCTGAGTAAAGACAATAAAAAAAATAAAAATATGTGAGTTGAGATCTCCGTTTGCAATGTATTGTAACTAATGTGACACAAAAATGTTAAGCAAAAGATTGTCTTGTGATCTGTCATTTAGCTATGCAGTTTTCTGTTATCTGAATATGCACTGCAAATAAACGGTCACTTTAGTGTCTCAATCCTTTTTATTATTTTGTAAATGTGTGTTTTCTTGTCTGTAATCTTGTGGGGGTTTTTTTCTATGTAAATTTAGAAGAGCAGGTTGAACTCCCTTTGTGTATGAAATGAGCTATAAAAATAGCCTTGCCTTGCCTTGTGGGTGAACAATTTGTGACCAAATAAGCAAGCAAATGTGTTAGGAAGCAGATGATTATTGAGGTGTTTGATGTTTGGAAGACACGAGGACACAAGAAATGTTTAGTAAAATATAGAAAATAATGATAATAAAAAAAAATACAATAGAAAATAATCCGTAGGTATTCACCGAGTTGCACCAATTATGTATAGCCGACCACTTAAAAAGCATTCATAGAACAAATCAACCTTTTTAAGAGTTTCGTTTCACCGCTAGCTGAGCTAAAAACAGAAATGAAAGTGAAAGTTAACTGTAGCTTCGCAGAAGGATAACATCTTAAACTCACGTTTTTCAATTGATTCAAACGTTTCTTGTGAAGACCTGCTAGAAGGTAAAATAAGTAGGCTAGCCTACATTTTTGGCATTATTTACTTTTTTTCAGATTGGCCTCCCTAGTCAGAACCAAAAAGTTACGTTTATTTGCAGGTGTATAAACGTAATCCAGTGGAATTGTAATCGACTGAAAGAGGACAACATAGGACTCAATATGGCAAAGGTCGACCCCTTGCATCGAGGCCACAGTAGGTCTAGAATCGTTAACGTGATTACTAAGGAATTATTTAGTTATAACAGTCTAATGGGACTTGGCAGAATTACAGCATATCTTTGTTTTGAAGCTCCAACCATCCGAGGTCTAAGGAACTGTGGTTTGTCCTGCTGTGTGAATGCTTTGCTGCAGACTTTATCTGCTACAGAAGAGCTAGAAAATCTTCTTGACAGGTTGGTCTGTTTTCTACTTTAACCCAAAGATAATCATTTTTATAAAGTATATACTGTAGTGGTGTTGAAGCAATAATTATACATTTACACTAGTCTTGAAGCAATAATTATATGCTTCCATATTGTTGAACATCACCAGTGGTCAATTTCTCACAGAGTTTATTTTTTCAGGTGGAAACTAAGTGGTTCTGAAGAAAACAATAACGTCCCAATGAAGCTGAAAAGAATTCTATGTGCTATGCGGGGAGAACGCGTTCATCCAGCACCTCACCACGAGTTTCTTGACTGCCTGCATCGTAATGCAATCCACAGTATGTGCCCCCACACATGCAACTGAGTGGGTATCAGTTGAAATTGTGGGCATTTCAGACTGGTTAGAAAATGTATATAGTTACACTAGGTGTTGTATGTTAGTTTTTGTAAGTTCAATTCAGCTACTGAGTTGTCTTGCATGCTGTCTATATTTTAAAACAATGCAGTGTGGTGGGTTTGTGATTGACATGCCTTAACCAGCTGTTCAACAGTTGGTGAATATTTAGTAGTGTGGCCGTTGCTAACATCTGATACTTCCTTGTTTCGGTTACATTGTCCAGTTTTCCCAAGAAAGGAAGCACAGTAACTGTACGTAAATGTATGCAAATATTTTCCCAGGAAACATTCAGCATGATGCAGACGAGGTCTTTCTCTCAATCCTCAACCTCATTCAAAAACAGATGACTGACTTGGAACTGGTAAAGTCATAGTTCAGTTTTCCAAAGAAAGCTGTTTATTCTATCTTGACTTTGCCTACAAATGAATCTACCTAAATAAATGAGTATGACTTATTTTCTGCAGAAAGAGGAAATCCTGGAGCTGTACAAGGCCAAAGTTGAGGGATATGTGGCATGTTTGGACTGTACATATGTACATAAAGTTAATAGCTATCTGCTCACCCTTCCTCTTCCTCTGCAAGAAGGACAAAATAGCTTGGTGAGATATTATTGTCGCTGATATCATTAGTAAGTTTCCATCTTCCAAATGTTGTCAGGTTTATGTATAAATGCACATGTTCTTCTCTCTCCCTGAAAATACTGTAGATCTTACCTGTTTGGCTGTATGTTTTGAAAATTGAGAATGAGTTGAGAATGTGATGTGGTTGACAGGAACAATGCATACAGGCTTTTTTCAGTGAGCATGAGCTTAGGGGGGAAGATGAATGCTTCTGTGAGAGATGCAACGAGAAACAACCATCCAAACAGGTCAGAGAGCATTTCATGAGAGCTTTGAAAATCTTTATTGAACTCCATACTTGTATTTTCTTTTTTCTGTACCATTATCTTATTGCAGTTTTCTTTCTGTGGATGCAGGGACTCAAACTCTGCAGCTTCCCCAAAATTTTGTGTATCCATCTTAAGCGTTTCCGAATTGAGGGCTACATGACCAGGAAATTACACTGCAAAGTCACTTTCCCTGAAACACTGGACTTCACCAGCATTTTGCATCAAAATCAAATCTCTGAGAGTTTAATAAAGGTAATTTAAATGGCTGACTGATTAAAAATGATTGACAGATCGGTTGCTTAGTAGCCGATTTTCTAATCCAATCAACAATAGCAAAAAGGCTCTTATCTCTGCAGATAATAAACATTAGCATTTATTTTTATGAAAATCATGAAATACTACTATACAGTGTGGCAGAGCAAGTAAAATAGACTGCAAATCTACAATTTACATTTAAGTGTATATGACATCAAAGAAGAACTCCTGTGAGTTCAGTCTACAGTTCTGGTGGTATTCACAGGCTATTTGGTATAAAAAGAGCACAGTTATTTTCAGAGGCTATTTAGATTTTCATTATATACTGTAGTTCCAACAGAACTGTAGTTTGAATGTGCCAGAGGTCTCATTTAAGTAAAGAAATTACAATATGTTGACAATGATTCTCCCTGGGAACAGGACAATTCAACTTATAGCCTGTATGCAGTGGTAGTGCACAAAGGAAGTGCCTTTTTTGGGCACTACACTGCCTATATTCAGTCCCCACGAGATCAGAAATGGTATTACACAGATGACGGTTGGGTACAGCAGGTGAGATTCTAAAGCATTCTAAAATCATTTACAAAGTACAACATGGTACTAGGAGTTTAATGCATGGTCTACTTTGTCACCCTAAGAAGCCATTCAAACTATCTTTACAATGCACAGGTAACATGGCCTGATGTTCAGAGCTCTTTTGGTGGACAAACAAGGTAAGAACAACTAATTTGTTTTTTTTTTTTTCAATTATCTGTATTTATGTGGCATCTCTTAGTTACATGCCTGTTCTTCCATACAGCCCATTTCCTGGCACAGCATACATGTTGTTATACAGAAGACAGCCAACCAGTGAGAATCAAGGACGCTCAGGCTGAAGGACTTTACTTGGATTGGAGGCATTCCTTTCATGCCAGAAGGGTTCTTGAAAATACTATGGACGAACAATGAAAATGTAACAGAACTGAAAGAACCAAAAGAAATATAGGAATGTAGAATCTAGATTTTTACATCTCTCAGTATTTTTGTATGCCGGTTATTAATAATGAAAATGTCATTTAGCATTAATATATGTGCTTTGCACATTCCATCTTACATACTGGTGTAGTTATAATGGCAAGATTCTGTCAGGTTTTTCCCTTTTGATATCCTGATGCTTACCCTGATGTGGCCCCAGAGTTCTTAGCGTCATTTCAGTCCTAACACTGAAAGATATTTTCAGTTGTTTGTGTGTCACATACAGTATCTCATGGGAGACACTTGGCAATCTAATGGGTGCTGTACTCTTCCACTAGGTGGTAGTCCTCATTCAGAGGAAGACAGATTTGCCACACGTCAGGCTGACAGACCAGGTTAGACAGTCTAATGTCAGACTGTCAACCACTAGAGGTGAACTGGGGTTTGAAAAGAATGCTGACTTCAAGTGTTTGTGTATAGGAGGGGGAAACCTGTGTGGGGCCAACAGTGGAGAGGAGAGTAATGTCTGATGCAGAAAAGATGTGACTCATGCTTGACAAAAGGAATGACTACTGTGACTAATTGAAAAAGATGACTACTGTGCCTTCTAGTCTTAAATTGTCACTGGGAAATTTAGTTAGGTACAGGTTCTTGTGTTTAGTAAAATAGAGTTCTGTATAGTTCAGTAAAAACCCCAACTAGATGCTACATAGGATTAGTAAAGCAGTTCTACATAAGATCAGTAAAGCTGTTTGTCTGATCTGTCAGATTCAATTTATTCAAGCTTTTTTACAGGATCAGGAAAGCAGATGGCTGGAACTCTTTTTTTCCTTTAAGCCCGAGTTTGTTGTTTCTTTCACTTTTGTTTATGAGGTATGTGGTTTGCGATGTTGTTGTGGAACTTCATGAGATAGACAGCAATAGATCATCTGAAATGATTTTTATTATAATGAAAGGATTTGAAATATAGTATAAGTATGAAACTGTATGTTTTTTTTTGTATTTATTTACAGAGGAATGGGAGTGGCTTTATAAAAAGGGATTTGAGGCAATACACTGATTTTATTATTTAGTGCTTTGTTGAAAGTGTTGAATATTTAATGCCCTGTAACAATGGCTGTTCTTTAACCGTAGTTTACAGGATGCTTTCTTTCTGTTCACTTGCTCTTTGTATCATTGCTTTCAACACTGACCAGATGTCCTGGCACGTGTGGCATACAATTAAATCTGATTGGACTATTGTGTGTCAGTGACAGACATGTACACCTTCCATTCAGTAGCCCATACTACATCAGTGTGTGCACACACATACACACCTACACACACAGACAGACACATACACACTTGCACCTTACACCATATAACCCCAGGGTGTAAATGAAGTACAGCTGGACTCTGAGGTGATATTAGCCTTGTCTCCATGTGCCTGGTGGCTGCGCTATTAGCTTATCACCGTGTCTAATTCCGCTTCCCGACACCTTGCCGAAGCAGTCAGTCAGGGTGACTGATTATGCCATTCAAGATTAACTGAGGGGTTGGGGGTAGGGAGTGGGACTTACTTAAAAAAAAAAAAAAAGTCCAGCACTCGTCTGCTAGGTTTGAGTATCACTTACGCTTCTAGTCCTGTTATTAGGCCTCTTAGCTTGTGCACCTGTTGCACAGGACCATGGGTTGGTAACAATAGCAAAGAAAAAGGAAGTGTGTTTGTTATGTTATGAGGTAAGGCTGACAGGGGAGAATTGACCTTATAGGTGTCAGGAGCTCGACTGCTGTCTCTCCCTGGGCTTGTGATGCTGGCCAGGCATATGGAGGGTGGCACGACCCAGAGTGGACTTGATGTTTTCCTTGGACATCGACAGAGGCCTTTCTGAGCTTTTGTTGATGTGTGTTTGCTAGTTACTAGGTGAGCATTTGCGATGATTGCAATGGTTATTTGGTGAAAAAAAAACTATTACATTTGGATGTGGTGCCCTCTTTCAATATCCCCTATTGTGAAGTGGTTTATTTTGGATCCCTGGGTCCAACATGAGTATTCCACCCCTTCCTGCCAAAGATGCCAGCATTAGAAAAGGACTTTAATTATTGCCTTTTTGTTCTTTCCCTAACTTTCTCCGGTCTATGTGCAGTCAATTCACAGGCAAGAAGCCGTATAATAATTCCACTGTATGTTTTCAAAACAACAAATGAATGTCAACTGTTGTTGCTAATGCACACAGGAAATTCCACGCTGCAGAAAGCCCTCGATTTAGAAAGAAGACCTTTCAGTTAATTGTATTCTGATTTTTTACATTCCAAAGGGGACAATATCTCAATGCAATTATTCATTGAATGGGAGTTTCCATCTACTCACAGCCTACACTGTCTTTTTATAGGTACTAGCATACTTGAATTAATTATGAGGGTCTCTGCTCGTAAATGTGAAATGGCTTTAAGGAGTGTGACTTGTGTGGTCTGTAGTACCACCTACTCGTATGGGGTGGCAGTGGAGATCTCACATTCTCTCTTCCGCCTCTTCCAGCCGTACTCGTGCTTTGAA
This sequence comes from Limnothrissa miodon, assembly GCA_017657215.1. Classification (NCBI taxonomy): domain Eukaryota; kingdom Metazoa; phylum Chordata; class Actinopteri; order Clupeiformes; family Clupeidae; genus Limnothrissa; species Limnothrissa miodon. Next base: position 1,300,091 of record JAGFZM010000002.1, on the reverse strand, counting down.
GTCTGAGCCGGTCAAAATTGCAGTCATTGGTAGATGGAGGGAGAGAGTTCCTTGCTCTGCTCCCCCCATCACCTCCCCTTCCTCCTCTCTCTTTCTTTTTCCCTCCCCCCCCCCCCCCCCCAAAAAAAAACACTCAAGAGTGAGGCCCACTCTGTTAACATGACTTATCTGTCTGAGCTGGTGGTCAATCAATCGAGGTAACAGGACACCCACGTGAGCTGCTTGCCTTGCCGCTGTGGTTATGTAATGATTGTGCAGAAAGGAAATGGTTCTTTCTCTCGCAGCTTGTTGAATTTGCACGCCGGTGACCATGGTGAGGGGAGCGCGTAAATAGCAAACAAGAGCGCAAAGCCAACCGCCGCTTCGAGGCTCCCCGGGCCCAGGCCTCTGCTCAGTTGAAAGAATGGAAAATGCAATGAAATGATGAGCTGCTGGAAAAAAAACCTCTCTGCTTGTCTTGTCATGGAAGTGATCGTGCACTAATTTAACACCGGGGTAGCCGGTTGCAGCTCAACTGGGACAAGATCAAGAGAGAGAGAGAGAGAGACGTGTGACGTCCTTTAGCTTGTGCAGATGCCAGGGCGCAATTCCTATCATGCCTTTTTGTCACAACGCATGCAGCACACATGATTACAGTGTGTTCACGTCAACACCCATCCTCCGATTTATCAGCCCGCGCACAGAGCTGTTGTAATGCCACGATAATGTCAGTTTTTCCTTTTTTATCAGAGAGGCTGCCTGGCTAGAAGGGTTTGTTTGAGGTGCTTTGTCTCTCAGGCTGCTCTTGTGTGCGCTGAGGCCTGCCCACACTCTTCTGCTTGAAGTTGCTGTTCTCATGAGCTAATTCCTGTGGATATGCGCTCTCAGGAGAGTCCGCCTGGGGCTGCGTTTCAGGAAGTAATCCTCCTTTTTTCGTGCTGTGTTTTTTTTTTTCTCCTTCCCTCAGAATCCATGTGGTGGAGGAGCCAAAATGAACATAACTCTTTTTCCTGCACGTTTTTCGGGGGGCTGAGAGGGGCCGTGCTCCCCATGCTGCCGTGACTCAGCCAGACAGAAAAGATCCGGTCTGTTTTCTGTGTGTGTGTGTGTGTGTGTGTTTTGCGTTTGCGTGTGTGTGTGTCAGAGAAAAGGGTTCACAAAGAGAGAGGGACATCTGCAAGCTTTGGCTTGTTGCTTGTGTTCCGGTATTCCCCCTGAAGCCTGCCCCTATATCGCAGTTCGTTATCAGAGCGATGGGGCTCTGGGGTGGCCTCTTTTCTACCTTTCCACCATCCCGTACCACATCACTCCACCCTGCACCCCCCACCCGCCGCCCCTGTCGCCATCTGTATCTCCACACCTTCACTCCCGCCCCTATCCCCCCGGTACTCAGGTTTCAATAGAAAACATCCTCTGGATGCCGCGTCAAGCGTGGGCCTTCGCGCGCTGCTGTTGCCTGTGCATGCCACTAAAAATCCTCCACACACACGCTCCTGCTCAAACATGCAAAGTAGTTCTTCACGGTTCCCACGACTGGCGGTTATCACCCTCCTCCACCCTACCTTCCTGTTACCCCATACTTTCCATCTCTTCTCACCATCCCCCCAACCTCCCTTCTTCCCTGAAAGGTAAGTAGGTGCAGGTATGTCTTCTTTTACTTATTTTACTGTGCAACTGTGCTATAAAAACTTGTTTTCTTTGGCTGTATAGTGCCTTGAAACACAGAATGTGGTGTAGCCATGAAAGTGTCAAGCAAATTGCTTTCACTTTGTTGAGCCTCCCATTCTCCACCCTTTCTCTCTCTTTGCACCACAGTTATATGTGAGTGTTCCAACAGCAAATGGCGCAGTCTTGGAATGATTCTTCTCTACCTGAAGTAACATTTGCTCCCCTGGGAAATGGAATTTGGCCTATGGTTGTGAAGAGACGGTCTGCTGGGAACCTGTCGCCGTGGTCGCTCAGTCAGCAGAAAGGCACGAGTGGTATGGTAACCTGAAGCAGAGAGGGAGTGGAGCAGCTCTTGCCGCTTCAGCCCTGGCAAGCTCTGACAACAGAGCTGATAAGCGCCTAGTTAGACAGAACCCAACTGAATGAGATGTCACCTGTACTAAGGCTTAGGCCATTTAAAGTGACTGAAGATGGGCTTGACGGCACACAGGACAGTCAAGTGCAGTTAGTTAGATGAAGTTGGAGTTGACATGCTTCGAACTTTCCCCAAGCATTTTCCACGTTGCATTTGTCTTGAGTGCGGCCCACCAGAGTTCGGTAATGCGAATAGCTGTAACAGTGGACAGATGCGATTGAGTGCTAAACTCCAGTGGGAATCCATAGGGTCATGCTCCCTCTGACCTGGTCAAAGGGTCAGCCTTTCCACATGCTTGACAAAGCCCCTAATCCCCTTTGCCAGGTAGCCGATGTTGGCATTCCAGCAGCATTCCTGATTGGGGAAGTTGCTGGGATCTGGATGAAAAATGGCGGAAAAAAACAAAGGCCAAGCTCCCTGTCACTGCATTTAAACTTGTGTGGGAAAATCCAGTTAACACAAAGATGGATGACACAGGAATGTGTGGCACTGCTTTCACCCCACCCACCATCACCACCAACACCCCCCCCCCCCCC
>JAGFZM010000002.1:1246179-1297393 GCA_017657215.1 Limnothrissa miodon | reverse complement strand
CCCCCCCCCCCCCCCTCCTCCCCGAACACACACACACACACACACAAACACACACAGAGTTGCTATGGCAGTCAAGCCAAGAGAACTGCTGAAATATTAGAGACAAATAACTCGATGATAAAGATGAAAGAGAAAAATATAGCGTATACTTGAAGCCCCACAGGATGAATAACGCTTTGCCTGGTTAGCAGGCAGGCGTATCCTGAAGAGCTTTAATGACAAGACATGGGTGTCTCTCTGTTGCTCGTAAATGGATGTCGCTTGCAGTGTTTGCCCATAGTTTACTCTAGAGAAGGCTCTGGCAGATCTCTAGCTGATTGATTCCCCTTGTGAGGAGCCATTTGCTGCAGCTTTCCATTCATCAGTGAGTCGGCAGCAGTTAGAGTCATTACTGTCGTTTGTTCTGATTCAGTTCCATGATCTTTCATTACTGTCAGTTACTGCTCTGCTATTCTTGTCAGTAGTCACTGAAATTATCTCAAGCAGCATTTTGACTCATTCGCAATACATGTCATTTGTGAGGGGAATTCACATAAGTCAATTTGTCCCGTTTGCCTATGCCTTCAACTCAAATGTACTGCCATTTATATTTGAAAGGACATGATTCAGATCTTTGCTCTGACACACCTAGGGTTAGTAAGATCTTTTACAATCACAAGTAAAAATGTTTTTAGTAATGTATAGATTGTGAACATTATTACATTATTTTATGTTTTTCATACCTATCTTGACACCTATTCACATCCATTACATTTCTAATATGAAGTTGGCCTTGCTATTCTTGTTGTATTTACTTCCAAATAGCAAAGACAGACTGGGCTATTCTTGCGGCTGTGCGAATATTGTCACAAACTGAGACATAACTCGCATTGCCAGGCCACCACAGGAAAAATGGCACCCTGGTGATGCCACAGCAACTTCCTCCATTCTGCTGTCTGGCACAGCGACAGCAGTGGCATGCACCAGATAAGATAAATAATGCTGGGGGTGTCACAGTAAACTGTATACTGTTTTATGTTGCTATGGTCATAACTGCTAATAAATATATGCTTCTGTTTTGTTATGGTTGACAAATATATGCACAAATGAGCACCAGCTGTTTTCTTATGGTTCTCAACGGTGCCACTCAGACACATGTGCTAAGGGTGTGGCATCTGCATGGCCCTTTTCAGTGCTCTAATGTGGCCAGGACCACATTTCTCAAACCCACACGTACACACACACGTGCATGCACGCATGCACACACACACACACACACACATACATCCAGTACACACACACTTGAGCTTTACACACGCACACACTCACTCATACACACATACATGCTCACTCATTCCCTTGCACGTATGCGCAGCATCATAAGATGCAGTAACTCAAGCCCCTTTTACTTTGCCTGTGATGGCTCCCAGCCTGGCCATTGTCCATCTCTGCTTTGATATTTGAGGAGACATGGACCTTCCTGTCACCATCACTGGGCAAGAAGGAATCCCACTGAAGCCAATAAAAGGCCCACATGCATAAACACACAGTCATAAGACAGGTGACTTTGCCTCAGGAATTAAAAAAAGAAAGAAAGAAAAAAACAGGCCTAAGAGGTCAGAGTTGGCGTCAGAACACTTTTCTTTGCCTTTTGTTTCTTCATGCTGCACTCATAGCCGTGCCACCTACATTCTTCCAGTGGGCCCGTTCTACACACCCACTGACACACACTCACACACACACACACACACACACGCCACTGGTTATACTGCTGCCGTTAATACCCTCCTAGGGTAGGGCTTGTTTTTACTTCTTCCTGGCACCGCTCTCCGCAACCGTATCAGGCTTTTCTGGCGCTGTAAGTGGTGCGCCCTTTCTTCTCATCCTTTGTTTTACTTGTTTCCCCCCATATACTCTCCGTCTTTCTTTCTCTCTCTCTCTCTCGTTCCTTCATGGCCCTTTGTCCCTATGCAGCGTGTGTATCGACTCAGCATGTGCAATGTTAGCGCAGCAACCTCTTCTCTTCAACGCTTGTCTCTCTCTCTCTCTTTCTCTCTCTCTCTCTGTCTCTCACACTCCCTTTCCAGCGCTCATCTGCAGCCTGTTAGGCTGGAGCGGGCGGATGACATCATGTGCGTCTCGGAGCTGGCCCCAGTAATTGCGCCCTGGCCTCCACCAGCAGCACACAGAACACACAAGTGGAGCCAGGCAATGCAAGTCAGATGCATTGGGTTTTTCCAGCAAACCGAGAGGCCCGGGATCGGGGACGGCTGGGGTGGGGTCGAGCGGTGTGAGTGAGTGTGTGTGTGTGTGTGTGGTGGTATAGAGGGAGCAGAGCGGTCGAGCTCACTGTAAATGTCACAAAATGAATGAAGGGCCTCAACCCAAAATGAAACCCGATCCAGCCCGCCCTGGGGTCTGCCGCGTTTTGATCTCGCCTGTGCTCCAGCGGCTGCAAACGAATTATGGAGGGCGAGAGACATTACATATTCCCGATGTTATGACATGGCGAAAAGTATTTTCACATGTTCCGTGGGCATTTCGCTTGAAAATTGCACGCTGTCGAGCCCCCTGCACACACACACTCCCTGGCTGCGTGCACACACACACACACACACACACACACGGGGCCTCCTTTAAAGTTTTGCCCTGAGGCCCTCAGCATCATGGACCGCCCAAGCCCCGCACCAATAACTGATATTCCAAATGACCCTCACTAGCGCAGAGCTCCCTGTGTCTTAAATGTTCTCTGACAGGCCGGGCATGGATTCATCACAGACTCCAGTGTGCACATGTTCACAAGGCGGTCCTTGTTAGCGTCTCGCTCCGAAAATGTCTAGCGCAAGTCAGTTGTGGTTATAGAACCCACCATCTGGAGCTGGATCTTTCTCTATCTCTCTCCAATTTCCCCTAATCCATACCTTGTATGTGAACTTTTGAAAGCATTTAACTTTGTTTCCAGGACCCCCTCCCACCCCCCCAAAAATGAACCTCAGACTTTGGGGGGTAGTGGTGGTGGTGGTGGGTGTGTGTGTGGTTGGGGGGGGGGGGTCACAAATGAAACTTTTCACCCGTTTGACTCAGTGCCAACTTCTTTCCCTCTATCTGATGAAGTCCACCAACAAGAATGATGATGTTCTATCATGGCACTATTAGGAGAGGCTGTTGTTCTGGAGGCCTCTTGATCTGTCAGAATAAGGCAGAACTTGGAGGATAAAAGCCCACACCCTGACTTGTTTGCTCAGTGGCCCAAAGATCAGATAACGCTGGGTGGGTAAGTGTGGGTGGTATGGGGATCATGCCTCTAAACTTCACTGCACAAATGAGCTGCACTACTTATGTGTGTGTGTGTGTGTGTGTGTGTGTGTGTGTATGTGTGTGTGTGTGTGTGTTTCAGAAAGATAGTGAAAGCAACTGCTGGTATGTGTCAAAGGCCCGCAGGAATTGTGGCTCAAAGAAGTGCCGCCAAGGTCACAGTTCCTGTTGGTGCCAAAGTGCAATGCTAGCGTCTTGTGGGCAAGGAACAGCAATAGTGTGGGTTTTAAAAATGCTCTGAAAGAGGCAATAGTGTTTGTGAGAATGGTTTGTGTGTGTGTGAGTGTGTAGGTTTTGTGTGTGTGTTTTTATAAAATCTGTCAGGTGTGTGTGACTGCACAGCACATAGTTTTGCTCCTCGCAAGGCATGCCTCCCTCCAGGGGAAACTGGCCCCCTGAGGGGACAACTTAGTCAACCGTTCTAAGCCACCAGCACGTCGACACTGAGGAGGTCTGACGTACGTGACCTCGGCTCACGCAGCTATGCATCAGTCACACACTAGAAGCCTAACTGGAGGTGTCTACCTATGCTGCAGCTTCAGTTTTTCTCACAGTGGCTGAAGGTCACCAGAGATATTTTGACTGCGCGTGATCTTCACATCCGGCAAAGACTGCTGGGAGTGTTGGGGGTGGAGAAGTGGAAACATGAGATTGCAATTTTTTTTTTTTTTTTTTTTTTTGCACCTTCACACCATGAGAGGGATGCTGATGTGTCACAGTTTTCAGGAAACAGGAGGTGGGGCCCATGCAGGTTAATGAGTTCACTGAAAAAACATCTTCATCTGCTGTAAAACAAACAGACTTTTTTTTATCTCCCCACCACCGCTCCTCCGGCTCCCTATTGCCACCACCTTCATCCCTCAATGTGGCGCCACATTTTCCAACAGCCTAGCCTTACTCAGCTGGTGAGCCAGGCACTGGAGAGGCCGTGGTGCTGCATGCAGGAAATGCTTTCTGCATGAGAGAGTGTGTTAATCTTGTGGTCTAGTGAATCAATCATATGACACAACTGATGCCTAGTGAATTTGGTAGGTGGGGTTGGGGGGGGGGGGGCAGTTCTAAAATGTAGTTCAGTGTAACATTTTGGGATGTGCTTTACTCTGCTTACACACCTGCTCTGCACACCTACCATGTGTTGTAATTGCACAGCAAACATCCGTTACTGTGGGCCATTGGCCAGTCTCAGTATTTAATTGGTGGGGAGGTGGGGGTGTTGTTGGGGTGGTGTGGAAGCAGGAGCATCACATCAGAAGGCTGGGGAAGTTTTTTTCGTTGGAGGCACAAGGACTTTGCCCAACCATCCCCACCCGCTTGCCCAAACATGCCGACTTTACACTCACTAGTTCCCAACACATTTCCAATTATCTGTCAACATCCACTTCAGATCACCACCAGTGGCAAAAATCTATCCAAATACATCTGTCAAATTTTAGAATTTTTACCATTCCTGACACTACATCATTTATTTTTCTTGCTAGGTTTTTTTTGCTATTTCCTGCATTGACAGCTGTTACATTGCAGCTTATGCTGTGGTCCCTCTTTTCCTTTAAATCCCGTAGAGGGCGCAAACTGGTCAGAGGCCATTCCCCCCTCCCTACCAGCAACTCACACACACACACACACACAGACACAGCCTCACAGAGAGAGGACATGAATGAGGCTTGCTGGATATCCGGTATGTGACCTCCCTGAACTTTACCTGCAGAATGTAAACACTTTTAATGGTGGAAAGTAAAAAAAAGGGAAAAGAATGAGAGAGCCTCAAAGGGAGTAAAGGGACGCGGTGCTACGACGGTCATCAGAGAGGTTGTGAGAGTGGCGATTTTAGGGTGTCTGTGTTTATACAGCACTGCATTAGACGCCTAATCTCTCAAATGGAGGGAAAAACACTCACACTGTGGATAGATGTAAGGCTGATGGATCAAGGAAGTGTGTGTGTGTGTGTGTTGGAGAGGGGGGTGAACTCGACACCCATGACATCTCTGGTTTCTGTTTAAAAGAGCATGTCAGTCATGGGAGCGGTTCAGGCAGTTCTGAAACACCTCTGCATATCTAAGCACCTCAGCATGCTAAAAAAGGAAAAAAAATTAAGAAATGAAGAGAGGCAGAACTTCATAGGGCCCACCTATAGGGGCCACATGCTTCAACAGGTTTCTGTGTCATACAGGTGTTTGGTTCTTATACATTTGCATGTGTGTGTATGTATGAGTATGTGTATGAATAAGGATGCGTTTTGGGCCTACTAAAGCCTCCAGTGTCCCTTAGTCATCACTTTCCTCCTTATTTCACCATGTATTTATATCCAGCAGTGGTGAGAGGCGCCCTACGGTTTCATTTCCTCACTGACAGTAGGATTCCAAGCCAAAAAGACAGCACTCAGCTCGAACTGTGCACTCCAACCAAAACATATGCCTCGAGACTTCCTGTTGAGGGCAGTTACATAAAAGGTCTAAATCATGGACAACCAAGGCCTACCATGGAGTAGACCTCACTAGGAAGTGCAGAAAGAGTGACCTCGGATGGAGGGGGTGGGGTTGCATCATTTGGACCTAGCCCCCCCCCCCTCTCCAATCCCCACTTCCTATACATTGCTGCTGCACGCTTTGAAAACGAGACGGGAGACCCTGCCGAAGGAAGCATCTGCATCCCTATTCAGACGAAGACATTTCAGTCGAGGAACATGCTCAGCCCTGAAGACGACACAGAGCAAGTGGCCCTCACGCCCTATTTTTTCCTCAATGGGGGAGTGGGGGGGGGGGTGTGTTGAAGGCCACAGATGGCTGGATGGAACGGAAAAAGAGGAGAGGAAAGAGAGCAGCGAGCGTGTGATGGCAAGCGGAGGATGGACGGTGTCTGAAGAACCTATGCACCGGAACCCTATGTAGGCCAGAGTGCGCAGGACACTTCCTGATTTGGAAGCCGAGGACGCGCACCGCTGCAGCCGGAACAGGGAGAGAGTCCCTAGGGAGGCAGCCTTGGTCCTGGGAAGTGGTGACCAGAGTTCAGTGGGACCTCTCTCTTTCTCTCTCTCTCTCTTTCTCTCTCTCTCTCTCTCTCTCATTCTCACTCTCACTGGCTCATTCTCTCTCCTTCTCTCTCAGTCTCCTTCCTCTCTCTTTACCCCCCCTACTCCCCTTCCTCTTTACTCTCTCCTCTCACATGAGTGGGCCAGTGCAGGCAGACTTGCACAGACCTTTAAATAATAATAATGTTAACAAAAGTGGAAACTGGTCTCAGGGCTCTTCCCAGAGCTCTTCTGGTGGGAAGGCTTCACAACTTCCTCTCGGGTTGACCCCAGGGGAAGCGGACAAAAGGGGCTCTCCGGGATGTGTCCGTTATTAGCCGTTCCCAATACAGCCAATAGCCAGGGGACTTGCTTTCCACTTGTGGGAATGCTGCAGCTTTTACTGTACAGTGGTGTTAGTGAAGTACAGTAATTTACATTGCAGAGGGGTCTCAGGGAGATGTGCAGGGAGCAGCCAAAAGAGCTTCCTTTGGGTTTTTGCATACCTGAGATGTAGTCCCCTTTGCTGTGTCACAAAGCCCCAGTGTTTAGGTTGCTTGGTATGTTATGGCTTCGAAGAAAGGCCCTGGGGTTGGATTTCTCACAGATTGACAGTGAAACTGCACAGCCATTGTATAGGTGTATATGTGTGTAGATGTCGACTCTCAGCTAAACTGGATTAAGTGCAGATAGTTCTCTGATGAAGGGGGGGGGGGGGGGAGTATCTGACATGTTCCCTTATGCACTGTACCATGGGAAAAAGAAAGTGCCCACAACACTCTGAGAAAGCGCTTGTGGCTATTTCTAGCAGTTGGGTAGGCCATGCTTGGACAAAAATCACATATCTGAGTGTCGTAAGTGCATAATTTTGAGAAAATGGGCTGATATGAAGGGCCGTGGATTTATCCCGAGATCAGAGAGGGGCAGCCTTAAGCCAAAGCTCCATTCCGTGCGTGTTTGCGCTTGGGTTTGCCCCTAATGTTGTCTCAGATGAGAAGATTTGTTGTGTTGGGTCAGAGGGAGGATCAGCATTAACACAAACCTTCACACACACACACACACGCTCATACACTTACCCGCCCAGACGCACACCAACATACCAGCCTGGGTGTACAACCTCCCAGGGAGACCCGGTGGGGCTGCACTAGCCCACCCAGGCCCTTAACCTCCCAGGCTAGCGCAGGATCAAAGCCGGGCACCATGCCAGGGGGACGGGGGTATGGTCACCCTGTCCTCACCACCACTGCTCCCATTCATCTAGCGGCATTTCCTGCTGATAACCATGGTACGTCTCCTGTTTTGTTCCTAGGGTTTGGTGGGGGTTAAGTGGAATGGAAGATTGTGCAATTCCGGCTTGGAAATTAAATGTTTGATTGGCGCGCCGCTGAAAGCTATGGGGCAAGTTTGTTTGTTTTGTTAGCTGTAGCGAAATGTGCCCATTCATCCCGTACGTGCTGCCGGACCAGTGGCTGGTCATTTGGGGGTTTGTGGTCAATTGCAGGGCATGGCGTCTGCCAGGCTAACAGCTCTGTCCGCTAGCACAGCCAAGCTCCTGGGCTTTAAGCTTATGTCCCTGTCTGCCTTCTAAATAGTTCTAGAAAACAAGGCTGTTACTTCAAGCAAGAGGCTTAGTACTAAGGATCTCCTAGGAAATGGCTCCAAACAGTGGTTCTGTAATTCAAAAAACAGCCAGAGAAAGCTGTTAAAAACACAGATAGCCAACCAGAGATTTGAAAAGCGAGGAGGGATCATCAAAGCTAAAACTATATTGGTGTTTGACGCTGGAGTTTTTAGAGATCTCCACTTTGGAGATGTTTTAATCATGACACCTGACAAATTATTCACATATAGTGTTTTCACTCTTTGTCAACTGACCTGGATATTTCACTGTCATACAACAACTGCCCTGAGAAGGCCAGAAGGATTCAATAGCCTATTGAGTTGCATGAGCACATTACATTTTTGGATAGTTTTAGCCCTTGAGCAAAGCACCTACACACAGATTACACAGTACAAGTGGTCAGCAAATGTAGTCAAGAGCAGAGAAATTATAATGCTTTACTCTACTAAATTTGACAGTTGTTACACAGGCTCTGTATAAACCTAGCCATTAAGCTGCTGGGACCTTGAATTTCCCCTTGGGGATCAATAAAGCATCTATCTATCTATCTATCTATCTATACTTAGAAAGTGAGATATATGGTTGGCTGCATGATAGCAAAATGTCAATTTATTGTTGAAATATTCCTTTACAGTTTATCTCACTTGTAATCAAATTATATAATTCCTCAATAAAAATACTTAACAGTTGAGTTATCTGGTCAAAGAGGAAACACTACTCTCTGTCCATCACCGCTTTCTCTCTTTCAAAATAAACTGTGAAATGATAGAAAAATGTAATTACAAGTAGTGCAATGCAATGTAACAGTAAAAATTACTTTCCAAAGAATCAGCTAGTATTGTAATCTTATTACAGTTGTAAAAAGTAACTCTGTAGTAATTTGTTACCAATTATGTATTTTTTAGTAACGACCCCCACACTGAGCCTGACACAGACTAGACTGAGGACGGTGAAGTTTATCGTGACATGTCCTTCTCCTCTTTTCCTATGAATCCAATAAAGTAATGAAAGCCAATCAGGTGAATTAAGGCCGTAGCAGAGCTGAGTCAGCTCGACAGAGAGCCCTTTATGCTTTGTTAAGACCGAAAGGCATGCGTGGCGCGCACAGGAAAGGCATGCGGCCATCGCCCAGCGCCCAGCAGACTTGCAGCCACTGCATGTCCCCAGTGCTCGTGTGTATATGTGTGTGTTTGGTGTGAGCGAGCAAAGTTCAGCAAGCGGCGCAGCACAAAGGGCACCAAAACCTGGGCTGACACAGTCATTTTAAGATGCTTTCATCGGCCCGGTGTTTGGCGGCTCACTTCCTCCTCGCTCTCTGTGGGGAAATGCAAGCATGCCAGAGGGAAATGGGGCAAAGTCTATATCCATGTAAGAGACAGGAAAGGAGGGGGCTATTTACAGAGTAACAAAGCCAAATGGTTTGAGTACATACTCCTTGTTTTGCTGTTTCTTTGGCGGTATTCGCTTTTATGTTGCTGGGGCAGGTCAATGTTTGGTAGGGATCACAAGGAAGAGATGGGCTCGTTCTCTGGCGCTCGCACTCACACAAACACACACACAATCATCCGTCCAAATACTTAGTGTCCTCTTTGTGTTTTTCCCCCTGAAGTCAATCAGTTCACCAGCCCTTGATGATTCGCCTCTCATTCAGGTCTTGACAGCAACAGCAACAACAGCAGCAGCAGCAGCAGCAGCTGGCTGCCAGTGAGGGTGACGCCCCTCCCCGGCGCCCCTGGGAGCCAATCAGGCAGCTCCAGCTGTCCCGCATCCTTCCCATTCAGAACGTGGCCTTCCCTGCTGACAGAAGCTCCTTTTCGGCCGGACCTGCTGTTTCTGTCCTTCCTTCCTAAACGACTTTGACGGCTAGGCGCTTGCCATTCTGACAGACTGGCCCTCCCTCCTTGGCTCGTCCCCAACCCACTTCCCCCTGTCGCTCAGGGCCTTTGCAAGAGGTCTGTGGTAAGAGGAGCGGGGAACTGTGGGACAGATAAAAGTGTGTGTGTGGAGGGGGTCGGAGGGAGGGATGGTGCTTAGAGGCAGGCAAAAGGAAAGCCCACCCTGCCTCCCCCCCCCAAACATACTCACGCACACAAACTTTCTCAAGGCTTGCTGAGTTAAATGAGAGAGTTGCTCTGGCTCTCCTGAAGTTAGATATAACTTAGTGTGAACTCAAACACCCACACCCATGTGTGTGCACACAGAAGCAAACATACGCACACACACACACACACACATATATTTGTGTGCACATTCAATACACACCCATAGCCACACATGCACAGTCGATCATGCATGCACACCAAAACATAAACCAGCAGTCAAGCAAATACACACACACACACACGCACACACACAGCCAGCAGGCACACCCATTCCCAGCCCACAGGAGATGTCCTCCTAGCTGTTTGTGTGTGTGTGTGTGTGTGTGCATGTGCGTGTGTGTGTGTGTGTCTGGACAGCCTGAGGATGAGTTCCTCCTCTGTTCAGAGGAGAGGATGTGATCTCACTCACAAAAAATCCAACCTATGTCGCTTGCTGCTCATGACTAAACCCAGGCTTCCCCTTTGTGCTCCGCACCCTCCGCGGCACCCACACCCCTTCCTCTTCCTCCCTCCCCCATCTCTCTTTCTCTCTCTCTCTCTCTTTCTCTCTCTCCCTCCCCCCCTCTCTCTCTCTCTCTCCTCTGTCCCCTTGCTCCTGAGGTCTATGAAACAGAGGGGAGCAATGTTCTCCAGAAGGACTGGTAGGAGTGAGAGACGCAAGCTGCCAGACGTCAGAGTGAGGGAAGAGAGGGGCCGCTGCTGGGTGGGAGTCCAGGGGAGGGGAGACAGGGGGAGGCACACACACACACACACACACACAACACACACACACACACATGCACTCATGCACAAAAGCCCCCAATAATGAGGAAGGTGCTTACACTCACACTCACACAAGGACCAAAGAAACAACCCAATCCCGATTTTGCTGGCTGTTATAACATTGTTTCCTTAAATGTTAGCCTTTCTGGGATGAATGAGTGCTTTCATTTGCTGCAGTGGAAAACGCCCCCACTCTTCCCCTCTTTTCCTCCAGTTTATGACTTTTTCCATCGTTCTTCCCGCGGTTCTGCAAAAAGAGTACAGACCTGCAGTGACTGTTCTGTTGTGTTTGAGAGTTTGTGTGTGTTGTTTTTATTGTCCACACTGCTTCATGCTGAGGTGAAGATGTTAAGCCGCAGGGTGGGGAAGGTGGGGGGTCCCTCTCATGTGGACTCCCCTGGAGTTCCCTACACCACCTTCAATCTGGCACCACCACCTTCTCCACTACCGCCATCTGCATACATATAGCCTACTGAACCCTGCTGAGGGTATTAACCAATTTGCTGCTAACATCAGGACTCTTTAACGATTTACTGCCAGTAACAAGGTTAATTAAATTATCGGAGGATTTTTTGAGAACTTTGATGGAACATGTGAGAATGGTTTCAGAAAATAATCACCGAGCCTTTGGCGAAAGGCTGCGCCGAAAAAAACACGCAGTCTCAATTCACTCTCTGTCATCAAAAGATTGGCTGCCTGTATTTATAGGACCTGCCTTGCGTGACAGTGCAAAATGAACTCTGGTGGGCTTGAGTTCAGCCTTCCTCCTTGGTGCATACAGTGTAGAGAATCCAGTGTAACAAGTTTGGTGGTAATTAACATACCCACTGCCCACGCACGTGTGTGGTTATTTATTTTCAATTTTTTTTTTTTTTTTTGGAATGGGCTTGGTGAGTTATCTGTATGCCTGATACTTTGGATGTTTGTGTTGTCACCAAAATTGCATTTAGGGCCCACATGTTCATGGCAATTGCATTAAAATTATTTTTGGTTGTTGGAACTTTCCCAAGTCACATTTCATCAGGAAGCAAGATAGCCTCACAAAGAGCAGTGATAAGTCCTTGCTTTGCATTTGACATGGTTGATAAGACACAAAAAGCTAGTGAATGACACAGCATGTGTTTGTTGCCTGCCAGACTTTAGACTTTCCTGCTGTGCATTCTGACAGCGTATAGGAAGTAAAGTCATTTGCCATACAGGAAACGTAACTTAACTCTGAAGGAATTCTGCAGAGCACACAGCATATGCATTTCTCCCCAATCTCTTCCATATTTTTATAAAAATATCCGTATTTGCAGTATGTATTTAAGTGTGCGTTAGCTGTGCTTTGTGCCTGTGCCTGTGTGTTTGAGTGTGTGTGTGTCTGTGTGTGTTTTTTACCCTGAAGTCCTTGGCCCGGAGAGCTGTCGGTAATCAGACAGCATGAAGAGATCACACTGCTATTCACACAGTACTGCATTCCAGTCATAGTGAGCACATCAGGCCCTGCAAATAAACCCAAACACAGTCACAAGCCACGGGCGGGTGAACAGAGGCTCCTGAAATCTTTACTGACCTATTCTGACCAATCATTAACCAAACCAACTTCCTCTAAGGGTCTCATGTTAGAAAGGCTTGTAATAGTGCAAATTCAATGAATGAATCAATGTAGGAAATTCCTCCTTCCCCCTCCACACGCACACACACACAAAAACACGTGCACACAGACACACACACACTTACAGCATTCACACATACAGGCCCTCTCTCTATTCTATTCTAGTCAACTTGCATTGGCGTCCTGCCTAGTTCGTATGTCCTCCTGTGGACGTAGTGTTTGTGTCACTGCCTGTGCTTTCATGGGTTCAATGGGCTGGTATGCAGCAGGAATCTTTGGATCAAGGTGATTTCACGCTCCCACACATTTTCCCATGCTGTTAAGCATTCTCTTTTACCTTTGTGCGACTTGGAGAAGGTGATAGCAGCTGACATGTGTTGTCATTAGACACACACACTCACTCACGCACACACACATACACACTTACACGCACACACACCTCTTTTTCCGAAGTATTGGATTATCTCAGCGATCTCAGATTCTACAATCTTCAGATAGCAAAGGCTAACCCTTTGTTAGAGGTCATTATTGACAGTGGCAAGTGACTGCTAGTGACTTTCTTCATAAAGGATGTGTGCATTTCCCAGTGTTGTGTTGGGAACATTTGTGAAGACAAAATAATTCTCCGTTCTCACCTTTCCCTGCAGTGTGATGTGAAGTGGAAGTAATGTGCCTGCAGAAAATTATGAATGAAACTCCTTGCCTTCCACTTTTGTTCTGCGTTAACATTTCAAATTATGCTGAATTAAGATTTTTGCCAGTGACCATAAACATTCACTGCTTTTATTTATTCAGTGGCCACCTCTTTCAAGTATCTCACCAAGCATGACTACTATGTAAATAAACTATAACTGTTTATTCACATGTTTATAATTAGCAATGACCTCTCAGTAAAAAAAAACACAAATCTAATGTACGTTCATTGTAACATTCATTGCTACCATATCACCCATCTCACTCTCCTTTTACATTTGCCCACATGGCACCACAGCTCTGCGCCCCCTGAGACAAGCCTCCAGCCTTGCAGATTTGGCTGGGTCTCCAGTTTCAGGGAGGCCCACTGGACGCCATATTTGCCTGAGAATTAAAGCTCACCATTGTTCTCTGCAAGCATTGTTTTCACCATTGATCCAAAAAGGGAGGTGTAACTAACAACGATGTCTCCTCACACTTTTATGATTTATGCCATGTGACTGGCCGGTTTGAGATTGTTGCATTTTACATTAAAATGATCTAATAACCCAGTCGGGTTTAAGCTGGGTTTAGGCTATGTTTAGGTGTTTTGTTATGATCAGTACATTTTTGGGCATATACTAGTGACGTGATATGGCCCATTTTCAAATATTAAAGCACCTTCATACCAATTTCATACTTTATTAAGGCAAGTGTGTCACTGAACCTTTGATTAGTGAGATGTCATCTGCATGAAAACATGAAAATACTTTACTAAGAAGTGGCCCTAGCAGGCACAGTGACTATCACACCTGCTTCTAGCAGACTGAAGCCCTTACTGTAGCCTATTTACTGCTCATGACAAGACACGTGAAGCAGTGCGCATGAGCACGTGAGGTGGAAGTGAGCAAAATGGCTTTTCGGCATGATTAAGGCTTCACTGCTTTAAAATTCAGAATGTGAGAAGTTGTCCACATGAAACAGTATGCTGAACGAATGTAAATTTAATACTTACACTTTCAATCGACTACTGTACGGGAAGCGAGATGTGAACAAAGAGAAGTGGTCGCATGCATTTGGCTACTCTAATGTGGAGATAGAGAAAGATAAAACTGCGTGGCTAGTCAGAACAAGAAATGTCGTCAGCCATTGCCTCGGAGCGCGCAGCAGCAGTGAGAATTCGTTTGCGTCATAGGCCTTTTGACTAGCCTATCCCATTTACATGCTTCAAATGTAATAAGAGAAAAGTGAGAGCGCGGCGGTAGGAAGAGAACGAGGGAGGGAGAGAGAGGAAAAAAGTTAGCATTGAGAGGCAATACAGTACTGGCGACTGCTGCAGTCTCACTAATGTTTTCTATAAAAGTATTTTCCTCGAGTTTATTTCTCCCCTCCCTCATGTCATCATTATTTTAAAGATAAATTGTCTTCGCAAAGGAGAGACCTGAACACAACATGGAGCTCCTCTGCTTCGAGAAGGACACTGTCGTCAGAGCTCAACAGGACCCAAACGTTTTCTTTGATGACAGAGTATTACAAAGTCTGCTAAATATTGAGGACAGGTTTCTACCCCAGTGTCCATACTTTAACTTTCAGCAGGATATAAAGCCGTTTATGAGGCGGGTGGTAGCCACTTGGATGCTGGAGGTTTGTGGGACTTTCCAAGACCAACATTTCTCTTGCTGTTAGTCTGTCTTGTGATAGACGCTGCTGTCGTAATAATGTGGTATTACACAGGCATTATACCTACTAGTCTGAGTATTTGTGGACATATGGCTTAAATGTAGGTTAACATATGAGTAAAGTTTGTTCGTTAAACTTTTAAACCAAGGTGTGTCACGTAAAGAGAACTGCATGGCTGGCTAGGCTTTTGGGTCGCTTAGTCAGAATGCTAAATATTCCAATAAGTCGACGTTTTGCACATTTTTGTTTTAAAAAAAATGAAAAGACCATTTGCACCAGATGTAATTTAACTGGTCCTTTTATTGCATTCTTAGTGCCAACTGTGTCAAAAGAAATGGAAGCACGGGAGAGACGATGGGATTTTATCGTAGGGCTACTTTATTGTAGATTAATTAATGTCATTAATTTTGCTATTGATATTTGGAGTTGATACTTTCAATGTATCTATATAAATGTTAATTTTGGTTATTCCTAAGTTGATAAAATTATTTTAAGTCACGGAGTTCACAAAGTTCCTGTACGGTGCTCGCCCATTAAGCATGGCATTTCTAGATATTTAAGTTCCATAACCGCTGTTGCATAATTCTTTTTAGATAATAAGTGGTGTAGTTTTGTTGTACAGACTTTGAGTTTCATTTTCATACCAAATTTGTGCCTTTTTTTCAATTTCAGTAATTTTAAGCGATTTTTTAAGATGAGTCGGCTATTGCAAACTGCAAGGCTTCAAGGCTATGACACGAAAGCGAAATAAGTTTTCAAAGATTATTCGGTTAAAACTGTCTTTTGCAATCTTCCTAATAGTCGGGAATGATAAAGTAATCGTATAGCCGCAATGTTGAATGAAAAAATGTTTTATTGGCAATTTATTTCTATTTTAAATTATTTTTTGAAAATGTGACGAACAAAGTACGTCCTTGTGGGGGTGGTGTTTTTGCGTGGGTGTCATGGACTTCCTACAAAGAGTAATGAATGAATGAATTTTATTGAAGACGTTATGCACACTGTAGATCGTAGTCATTTTATATTGTTTGTTTTAGTTTCATGTACTGCATCTATGCATTTGCCAGAACCCTCAAGCCTCACGCTAACAGAATAATTCACCCCTAGGTCTGTGAAGAAGAGAGCTGCGAGGAAGAAGTTTTCCCTTTGGCAATTAACTATTTGGATAGATATTTAGCTGTGGTCCAGACGAAAAAGGGCTATTTGCAGCTTCTCGGAGCTGTATGTCTGTTTCTTGCATCGAAATTAAAAGAGTCTCGACCATTAACTGCCGAAAAACTCTGCCTCTACACAGACAACTCAATCACATCACAGGAGCTCTTGGTAAGCATGGGTTTCTCCAATTTATAATTGACACGTATCAATGGAACAATTAAATTTATAGTTATTTTCTTTTCAAAGCAGTCATTCAATTACCCCCTCACTTTGTGAAACATCATTGAACATCTGTGTTTCATTGGATGCCTAAGGCGGACTGAGGAAAAAATGTTGCCTGGAATGGAGTGTGCGCAAATGACTGCTGTGTTCTTTTCCGCCATCTAGTGGCTAGATTTTAGTTAGCGCACTGAACTGTGGGAGAAAGATTCCGCTGAAAAACGAGGAGTTGAATGAGTCAGCGCCTGTGATCTGGGCCTGCTCTACTCAAAACATTGTTGCTCTATAAGGTCATAGAACACTCATAATGAAACTCACCAGGGAAAGCACAATGGAAAAAAATATTTTTGAAAAAATATAGTCTTATAATCTTTTTATTCAAACCTTGCTGCTATCACATAAGCTACATGTTCAGATAGAAAGCACTGTCTGCTGGAGGACACACATGTTGATTTTGATATCCATGTTATCCATGTTGCACAATAGAATCCAGGTATCATGGCAGGAGCCCACATGACACCTCGTCCACCTTCCCCCAACTCTCACAGCAATGTTCCTGTGTCCCCATGCAGGTTCAGATACTGTAAATAGAGCAGTTGGACACGCATTCTCTCTCTCAACTATGATCGTGCTCTGTTGCTCCAGACCTCCTCTGGTTTTAGTTAGACCCTTGTGGCTTTCTTTCCCCTTAAGTGGGTGCATTCAGTCAGTCATGCAGGCAGGGCAGGGTAAACTGCAAGGGGAATACCAGCTGCTGGAGACATCAGTCCCCTCGCTGCAGCCAGGCGAAGTGTGCTGCGCGCCCAGCATCTGATAAACATTTCCTCTCTCGCTGCTGCATGAATGACTAAACAAATAAATATGTTGTTTTTTCGTCGCTGGTATCTGAAGGGTCTGCTGAAGGGAAGGAGAGGGTGGGGGGGGGGGGGTGGTAGAAGGCTTCCATTCATATTGTGTGCTCTGTGTTGCAAAAGTGGCTTAACAGGGCTCATTGAGGGTAGACAGTGGTTTGAGTTCCACATCCTCTTTGCACCCGCCACCTAACCCCTCCCTTTTTTACCCCTCCAGCCGCTAACACTGTATGCTCTGGTCACCAGCTGTTTGGACTCTATGTTGCATTATAGGATATTTTGTTGAGAGGCAACATTTGACAGTAGATTTAGGGTAGCTACAGTGTGCAGTTGGGTTTTTTTTCTTTTAAAGTCTGCTCAGACGACCTGCTGCTTCTGGCACAAGGAAGGGAATTCAGTGGGGATTCCACTGGAGTTTACTTCCTGACAGGGAGAGGGAGACCAGAGCAATGCAGCAAAGAATGAAAGAGGAAAAGGGAGACGACGTGACGCTGCTTTTGACTCGCGTCTACGTTTTTCAAGCCTGTGGTTACGGGCCACAGTAGTGGTACTATAGACTGGGCTGTCCCCTCCTAGTGAAAAGTTCCTGGGGCTGTCCCTTTCCTTGTGCGACTTTCAGAAAAAGAATGGGGTAGTTAGCTATGGCTCATGGTGTGACACTCCTTTTTGGTTGACACATACTGCTGTGCAGCACCAGAGCAATGATGCAAAAAAAAAAAAGTGAGTTAAAAACTGGAGATCAGCTGAATTGGGGTTTGCTCTTCCTCTTCTTGGAAGGACCTCATGCTGTACCTCACCGCAGCTACCAAAATGGTGCAAGCATTGCAATGCATGCTGTGAGATTGTGACAGGAAGGAAGTCGGGACACATGCATGAGGCCTCTGGTTGGCTGCGATCTGTGCAACTGGGACGTGTCAGTAGCGATGGTAGCAAATAGAGTGCAGCTTGAGTGAGATGGGGCAGATCCAGCAAACACAATTAATAATGGAGGACACAGCTGTATGCCTTTGATTCTTATCATGCAACCGATCCCAATGCAGGTTCAGATAAATAGAGAGCAGTTGCACATCATCTGTGTTTACAGAACATGCTAAAACTGTTTTTGAAATGTTGAAATGTCGGGCCTGTTCAGTTAGTTAGTCTAAAAAATACATTGGCCAACACTGACTAAAGCCTAGTGACCCTTCTAATCTCAAGCCATAAATCTTCCTGGTTGGCTAAATCATGGCTGTTAAGTCTTTCAGGGTTTGAGGACTCAGTAGGGTTTCTGCCAATGCCGTGACTCTGGATCTTGACTTACAATAATAAGAAATGACCACCGGTTGCCAGTTGTCTGGGTGCTTGTCCAGTGTGCATATGGCCCGCTCGCCTTATAGTTGAGCTCAGCATATTCTTGTATGAATTACAGCATTTGGCTCAGCGATGTAAGCAGGTGGTGCTTTGGAATTGTAGTCACTTGACCTAAGTGTTTTTTTCCCCCTCTGCCGTCTGTCCCCCCTCCTGACCCCCCCACCCTCCTTTCCTAACCCCTGCAGGACTGGGAGCTGGTAGTGCTGGGGAAGTTGAAGTGGAATATGGCAGCTGTCACCCCACACAACTTTATCGAGCACATCTTACACAAGCTGCCCCTCCCCGAGGACAAGCTGTCGCTCATCCGGAAGCACGCACAAACCTTCATCGCTCTCTGTGCGACAGGTAGGACAGGAAATATGCTTGACAGCTGTGAAAACCCTCTCGGCTGAAGACTAAAGACGCTCTTTGTTTTATGGCTTTTTCACAATATCCTCCCCCCCCTCTCCACACACACACTCCCCACGCCTCTCCTTTTGTTTCTTTTTCAGTTGTTTCCCCACTTCATTTTTCTGCTCTCTATCCATTTGTTTTTTCCCCTTCCTTCTCTCCGAAGTTCCATCAGCTGCTGTGAGGCAGTTGTGCTCATTTTCCCATGGCATGACTCATGCAATTCCTCGATCCGCTGACCTTATTCAGCTGGAGCCTCTGCATTCCCTCTGCATTCTCTTGTTGTGGGCCAGACGCCTTTCAGGAAAGAGCCCTTATAAGTATATTCGGAGCCTCAGAATAATCGTTTTTTAAGCTCTTTGTTCGACACTGCCAAATTTTGGTGGACCCCTGCCCTCCCTTTTCTCTTTGTCATTGAAGTGCAACAGTGTGGCTGCATCAAAAATATGGGCCCATCTGTCATGAGGGACTGTATTGCTCCTGGCTGCAATGGAAGAGGAAGTTGGTGGAGTGTTTGAAGTGGACGCTCCCCCTCCACCGGGTGGTGACGGCACATGAGGAGTCTTCCTCTTCTCCTGAATGGGTGACTCAGGTGCAGCTGCTGCCACTGCCGCCCCCGCTGTTTGTTGACAGACACGCTTCCAGGTTTGATTGGTTGGGCCTGGCAATGCCACGGTCATTTCCTTCCTGTCCTCGTGTCTCTCTCTTTCTCCCTCCTTCCACCTCTCCAAAATAAACTTGTATTTGGCCTTGTGGAACGAAGAAGAGCTTGTCCGGCTGTAGTGCTCCACCTTCCATTGCCACCCCCCATCCCCCACCACTTTTACTCAGCTCCAACACATGCCCTTCTCCCAAAATGCCCTTGTGCGGACGGAGACGACTCAGCCTTCCCTGTCTCCTTGTGTGGGTTAGACAGGGCCACATCTTTAGCCCACCATTTCCAAGCTGTCTTCGGTGCGCAACTAGGCCTCTGCTCTGCTGTGCGGTGTGGGCGCTATTTATGCCACTTTTTAGCTGTCTTTGCCTTCTCAGCATTTTTTTCCCTCCTCTGGGTGTGTTTCCGTGGTCTCCCTTCCTTCGTAAGCCGACAGTTATATCCAAGCTCAAAACAACCACATGAAAACGTAGTGCGTTGGCGGCCCTGGAGTAATCTAAATGTTTGGGGTTTTATTTGCACTCGAAAATGTTGTTCTCATGACACAAGAGCTCGTCCTGAGTGCAGCTGGCCTTGTCCAAAAAAAGGGGAGAGAGAGAGAGAGTGAAAGAGTGTAAAAGAGAGCGAGGGAAGGGTATGGGGCCCCGGTTACTCCCCGGGTGTTTATTCAAGGCTGTCTGTCGCATCCTTGTTTGTTCAAGAGCAGGAAGATTAAAAAAAAAACCCTCAACAAAAGGCCAGGGACGGAGCCTAAAGTCTGCAGTGAAGCCCTCCCGCACGCCGACTCAAAAGCTAGTTTCCTCCCACATCTGGCAGATTGTTGCTCAGGTCGTTTGAGCCATAATGGAGGACCAAGGGGAGCAGTTTCTGGAACTCATAGCCAGCCATGGAGGTGGAGGAGGAGGCTGGTTCCGATTCCTCCCCTGTTTCTCTAATCACAGTTGGGCCATGCTGAGGGAAATCATACAGCCTGAGAGAGGAAAAGAAAATGGGAGGAGGTGGAGGGGGGTGGGAGAAGTAGCTCGCCAGTTAGCCTGAAACCTTAACCCATGTGAGAGTCAGGTTGAAAATCTTTAGTGTGTTTTTTAAGTCCAATGGACAACAGATGTGGCGTTGAAGGGGGGGAAGTCAGGAAAAAGAGGACCTTTTTTTGTTTTGGTGTTTGCTGGCGGGTTTGTGGTCATTCTAAAATTGGTTGGTCACATTCTTGCTCTGTTCTCACCCATTCATTTCCTTATTTCCCCCTCATATGCACTTTGTATCTTGTCTTCCACCCATCTCTTCCTTTTTCTTCTCTTCTCCTGTCTTTCTTGCCTCTTTTGCACTCATCTGTCATAATCACTCTTTTTCCCATTCTTCTTTTGTTTCTCTCCACAATTATTGTATCCACAATTATTCACCTCACCTTTGCCCTGTTTCTCTGTCTGTCTCTTTGTCCAGACTTCAGCTTTGCTATGTACCCACCCTCTATGATCGCCACGGGCAGCGTGGGTGCAGCTGTCTGTGGCCTCCAGCTGGACTGGGTCGACCGGACGTTGCACGGCGACAACCTGTCCGAGCTGCTGGCCAAGATCACTAACACAGAGGTGGTAAGTAAACCCCCCCCCGCCGTTGCCTCCTTGTGTGTATTCTTAAACAAAGAACAACACAGACGTACACCACAATGAGATCTGTGCACCCACTCTGCTGCAATTACTGTAGGTTGGCTTGGATGGCTATGGCATGGTGTCTGCATCAAGCCAAAGGCTCAGTGTTTCATGGGGCGATGATTGTCACTCAATGAGCATGCCCCTGTATTCTCAAAATCCTTCAGTTTTGGTGCCGTAGTGGTGTGGGTGACATTGGATCTTGTGGCTGTGGTGTAGATTGAAAGAAGCTGGTCTGGCTCTTGCAAAGACAAAGACTCAATCAACCATCTGCAGACAACTGTTGTCTGCTGAATCTAGTGAAGTAGATTAACAAGGCAATGGCATCATCAGAAGATTTTATTGTAAAGTAAATGAATGTTGTGATTCAATAAGGCAAACCTCTTCTAGCTCTGTAGCTCCTTTTTTCTGGAACTGAGTTGGAAGGGGGGGGGTAAGGGCTAAGGGTTGGGGGAGCGAGCAGCTTGGAGAGGCTTCCAGAAAACAGTTCCATGCGACTCCGGTAGTTGCACATTGAAACTATTTCAGTTCCATGAAAAGAGAGCCTGTGGGTTCTGGCGAGGGTTCCAGACTGCTGCTATAAAGAGGCGCGGCAAGGGAACGTCTTCTCAGAAGCCGGGGCCTGCATTCTTGTGGCGGGATGCAAGACGTCCCCCTCGCATGCGTCCCCGCCGCGGCTCACATCTCCACGGCAGTCATGTTTTGAATGCCTAATGCAGGACGTCCTGCTTTGGGAAGAAGGCACAGGAAGACATTTAACACCTCCCCCAATCCCAACCACTCTTTCTCTCTCTCGCACACACACACACACCAACACTACCTTGACTCAAACACAGTAACTTCCCCTCCCAGGTTTTCAGTTGTGTGTATTTTTTGTTATTATTCAAGGCCCCCCGTCAAACTTCAGCTTTACACAAACAGCCAAGCAGAACTCGAGACGGGGATGTGCTTATCTTCTCAGGGCTTTTGCTTCCGTCGCTGGTGAACAGGGGTCAGTTCACCCAGCGGCGGCAAGTCTGAAGGGGTTTCAGTTTGCAGGCGCTTCAACTTTTCCTCCCCTCACCCCATCTCTTGTTTTACCACCAGCATCACCCCCTTCCCTTCCCCCAAAGCACCCCTGCCCCCTCCTCCACCCACCCCCTCAAGAAAAAGGGAACAACCTGCTCCCAATGGTGCCTTAGTTATGGTGTCGTCATGGCAACGCCAGCCATGGGCAGCCGTCACAACAGGCGCCCCAACTGCGGCCCATCGGGTTTTAATTAGCCGTACGTCTGAGCGGAATGTTGGACTCTCAGAGTGGTGTGTGTGTGTGTGTATGTGTGTGTGTGTGTGTGTGTGTGTTCGTGCATTCTTCAGGGCCCCCATGGCTCTCTCCGGCAGACCTCCCACACGCTCCCAGCAGCGTCTGTCTCTCCAGACCTCAGAGAAAGCTAGAGAGAGGAAGAAAGGAAAGGAAAGAGAGGAGAGAAAACTGATCCCAAATGGGCGAGTCAAGCATCGAATGAGGGGGGGAGGGGAGGGGAGGGGGGTAGGATTGGGACAAAGACAGACGGACAGGAGAGATGGAATCTGGGGGAAGCACCATCTGATCGGGCGACCAAAGAGAATATCAGAGTAGGGAGAGAATTGATCCAAAGCGTGTGGGGTTTCAGGAGTTCTGTGGAGTGCTTGGTAGCCAGTAGGGGTCCTCGTAACACATTAAACTACATTTACAAGCTGCTGAAATCATAGTGCCTTGATCGTGGGAAACTTGTCTAGTAGAGGAGAATATTTTGTGCAATCGCTAGGCAACCATAATGATTTGTATGCTCTCATTATCAGAGAAGATCGAGTTCTGAGATGATTTTGAGCTGATTTGTACTTGTACTTGTACTACACATGTACTTGAGAATGTTTGCAAAATCGTCATTTGTGTAAGTTTGCAGTATATTTGAAGTATTGAAGTATTTCTTTCTCTCCCTTTTTCTTTCTCTTGCCCTATCTCTGCCCCTCTTCACTGGCTTTCAGGACTGTCTGAAGTCGTGTCAGGAGCAGATTGAGCAGCTGTTGAAGAGTAGCCTGAGGGAGAGCCAGGAGAGGCAGCAGCGTCTGCAGCAGGAGGCCCTCAACCGGGCAGCCAGCAAAGGCGTGGACCCCCAGAGCCAGTCCACCACCCCCACAGATGTTCGTGACATCAACCTCTGAGGCCCTCCTGTCTCTCAACCCCATTTACCGCCCTAGTTCTCCTCCCACCCGGCACTGCAAACCTGCTGCTGGAGTGTGTTTTCTCATCTAAAGAAAGAGAAAGTTGCTTTAATTTAGGTTATTTTATTTTATTTTATGTTTTGTTTTATTTTATTAACAACCCGCATAAGCCTGTGACACAAAATAGCAATACAAGTAATCAGAATATTGGATAAGGCATCAGTTTCACATATATACTTCTAACTATTTTTTGAATGAAATCTGAAGACTTGATTGCACCTCAGGTGAACAGACAGGAAAGCTACCGACGGCATACTTGAAATTAAATGGAAACTGTATGAAAAAAAGTCAAACATGAAATATGTATAACGACAAAAGAAAATAGGGGCAAACATTGGTAGGGTGTCCAATGGTAATAGATTTTACTTTATTTTCATAATGTATTGCAAAAACAAATGTGTTATTATTATAATGAGTACTATTATTATTATTATTGATAATAATATAAATATTATTAGCTTTACTAGGCCTATATATTCTGAAGTAATGTGATGCATGCATTCAGCTATGCAAATTGCCTTGGAGCAACGTAATTAAATAGATGCATACAGAAACGAGGGCTCATCCAGCTGCAGAGCCGGCTCTCAATTCTGCTGTTTTGTGCTGGACAGGGGAGGGCTGGGTCCTCTCAGAAAGAGAGGGATGCAGAGAAAGTGTAAAGGAAAGAAAGAAAAGCATGAGACTATGCGGCGGAGAAACAAGATGGTTTGAGATGAGTGGCGAGGTGGATGAGTGTACACGCAACCCATGCCTAACGATTGGAACGATCAACTCAATCTTCTTGTTATATATAGAAAAACAGGTTGAACTCGAGTTATTTTGATGCCTATTTTTCTTGCTCTGTGTAATCGTATCGTAGTGCCCATCATTTGTGTGCTGTACACAGCGGATATATGCAATTCGTACCGCTCTGATAATGTTTAGCGTATATCTAGTGAACGTATTAAAATGAAGGCCTTTGTTAGGTAGGACGAGAGGATGGGCAGGTGACTACACAGGCTCAAGAGTGGAATAGAAGAGTGTTGCTTTGAAGATTTGATCAGCGATGCTGAACATCAGAACACTGATCTTGACAAGATGATTGACAGGATGTAAGCATGTAAAGGCAAGGCATTTAGCCGAAGGACTGAGAACGACTTCTTTATGTCTTATTTTATTATATTTTGATGTGGAGGTGGAAGGTGAGTTCACTTCACTTCCAATTCTCCTTAGTTATATGATGCTTGCGTTTATTTTATGTTTTATTTTGTTTCAAGAATGCATACGAATATGCGATTCTGAATAGCAGTATCCGATAGCTGTGCGCTAGCTCATGCATAGTTGGACTGCTACTTCTGTTTTGTTTTGTTTCTGTTTGTGGCAGTGATTACGAGGGAACCATCATAAGTGTGCTGGATCATTTATTCCCTAGTTTTCTTCATGTTTGCAGTTGATCCTTCAGTCACAGGCCAAATGCGGAAAATGTATCAACACGAATGCACTTTTAAAGAAAAAAAAAAAGAAAGAAAAAAAAAAAACAACACATTCTCTAAGGGGCCAAGGAATAGTTTGAATTTTAATACAGGTTTTGGAGGGGTGTTTGTTTTTTTATAGCCTATATATTTTCATTTTATTCTTTCTCTCTCTTAAATTATGCTTTTCCCCTGGGCTGGTATCCCACCTAAGGCATTCCCTGGCAGAGTGGAGTGAGGGTAAACCACAACATAGGTTTTCAAATTCTAGACCAAAAACAATTGTAGAACAAGCTTTCTTTGCAGTGTATGTCTGTGTTGTGTATTGTTCATTTAAAAAAAATGTTAATTGACTTGAATGTTAGTATAGGCCTGTTTCTCAGCAAATTTGACCAATTTATGCAGTTGTTAGCCCTTTTCCTGCCTTTTTCTTTCTGTGAAATTGTGGCCTATCTATCAGAAAAACAATATTATTTGAACTGTGTGGTTAGATGGTTGCATGCACTGCATTATCTTTTCTGTGTGTGCTATGTAATCTTTAGTAATAGAAGGAAGGAAAATCAAAGTATAGCTAGCTCTCCTTGCTTTACAGGAACCAAACACAAATCTATGCATTTGTGTTGTCTTCACACTGCCAGCTCAGCTTCTGTCTTCCTTACAAAGGGGGCATGTATCTATTTGTTTGTTTCTGTGTGTGTGTGTTTCTGTGTGTGTGTAAGTGTGTGTGTGTGTGTGTGTGTGTGAGTGTTTTCTGGACATGTCAGCGTTTGATGGTATGCACATGCAGTTGAATCTGCCCCATGATCAGCTGTAGTGTCTTTACTTAGCTCAAGACCAAAGGCTGAGTGAAAAGTGTCTTGCTCTTACTTTCTCCTTTGTATTGCTCTGTATTGATACTCTGTGTTTTGTATTTAATTTTCCTCCCTACGCTGCTAAAACTGAAAAGCTATTCTTTGTCCAATAACACACACAGACACCCCCAGGCACTCACACATGTACACCAGCATTTACCTTAAAACAGGTAGACTTAAATAAGACAAATAGACATTACATTTCCTACCTGTAATATTTCACTTTTATGTGTGCTGCTATTTTATACAGATATGTATATAGTTTTTTTGTTTGTTTCTTTAGCTTTGATTGGTTGCCATCAGTAGAAGCAGAGAAGGTTTAAGGGTGCGGAGCAGACCTTGACTGGAATTGCTTTGCTTACATGGCTTATTGAAAGGAGGCGTGTTTATTTCTGCTCCCGCTGTCCCCTGCAGTCTTTGTTCATCTTCCCTTCTGTCCGTGCTGTGTCCAAGTGAGTGTTACAGATAGCACTGTTGGGTCGTGGACAGGGAAAAACAGACAAAACATAACAATGTTTGACAGAGGCTGAGAACGCTTAGAAGCTTTCTGTCACCGCCATACCTCACAAATCTCAGTCTGTTGGTTTCTTTTTTTTCTATTATTATTTTCAATACTCTGAGAGCAGGGACTGTTGGGGAAACGTCAGTTTCCCAGGAATTTGTTCCAAAAAAATTACCCACATGGTCATGCTTCTAATCGAGTTTTGCAAGTCAGTGTGGGTAGGGGGATCAGCACTGTCACTCCCCTCACTCCAACAAACTGGTGAAAGAGACTTGCTAGTAGTCCTGATACCAGGTGCTAAGTGTGAGTCTGGGGCAATGGAAATCATAATTATTATATATATTATATTTTTTTATTTTGTTTTTTTTTTTCCCTTTGTGATTGGTTTCAGAGAACAGTGGGTTTCACCCTGACCACCACCCCCACCCCCACCCCCACCCCTAAACCCACCCTGTCCCACCACCACTGTAAACATCATGTACCTCAATAGTGTTCTCTGTTCAATAAATTTTTTCCAAAAATTCCACTTTTTATCTTTGTGGTCATCTATGATCTAAAAATGTTATTGAATTTAACATGCTTACGCAAAAACTAGGTCCATATCTTTAATGAACGGGCAGAGGTCTCCTCAGTCTAAATTTGATCAAAATAGAACAATGTTGACTAACTTGACATTATTAAAAGCATTTGTACAGGTATGTGCACCTTACAAATGTTACCAGGTTTCTGATGTAGTATGATACAACTAGTCTTTCACTACGTATTGCATTCAGTTTCAAGCAGCAATCTTCCATGCTTTTCTCCTATTTCACAGGACACAACAGCATTCAAATAGTTTCAGTAATGTCAAGCAGAGCACAATTAGAGATGGGCAGTAGCTTCACTCCAAGTGAGCGAAGCTACTAGTTTAACTACATTTTTGAGTAGCGTGGCTGTAAAGCTGTATTCTGAATCTGATAGCTTTTCAGTAGTTTAGCTATTTTTTTGGCCGTGTAGTGTGGTAACTAAAGCTACATTTTCAGAGCATCAGATCACAGCAGAAAATATTCTGTCTAGGCTGTGCATGTGTTCCTTGCAATAATGTGATTTGATTGGATTGATTTGATTTGAGTCAATGGTGATTAAAAAAAAAGGTCCACAATGAAAGGTAACATTACACTGAACAATCATATATCAATAGAAAATATACTAATCTGTTACTATTGTATAACTGTTGAGAGAGCTGTAGTTCAATAACAGAATCTTAAGAAGGATGGACCAAGGCCTTTTTGTACATTAAAAAGTAGCTCACGTGCAGCTACATTTGGCCTTCAGGTAGCTTTGGTGTAGTTAAGTTTCATCTGATGTGGAGTAACTGGAAGCTTAGTTAACTACATTTCTGAATAGCTTGCCCAACACTAATGAGTTGGCTACACTTTCTCATTTCCTAAGGCTTTGGGGCAACTGCTTTTTAGACCATATTGTGTGAAATGACCATTTTGCTGTATTGTGCTAGGCCTTCTTTCAACTTTTTACAGTCAAGGCCCATTGAGTTTAGTTTTCACATTTTAGGCTTAGGTTCATTCGGTTTTATGGTTTATATTTTCTAAAGAAGACTAAATGGCGTTATCAGAGCCGTATCTACAGCGCAAATAGAGCCATTTCTGTTAAATGCATTGACATTAGTGATGGTGATTATTAGAGGTGAGTTACATCTCTGTTACAATGCAGCCCTCTTCTGGTAGACAAAAAGTATCAAAATTCATCTCTGGCGCGAGCGCACCACAAGAGGGCAGCATTTTGTTTCATTTCAATCAAGTGACGTCAGACGCTGCAGCGGCTCTTGAACTAGGAAGTGTTTGTAGAAATAGCTCAAACACAGCAAACACTAACCACGTTATGTTGACATTCGCTATAACACTCGTTCGACAGTAAGTTTCTGTATCCCCCATAATAGTATGCTGCATGCATGCATACATACTTAATTTAAATAGGTACCAGACAAAATGTGTAGCCTGAAATTAGTGCTGGATTGTAGATCTAGTCGTCGGATGTGGTGGAGGAGGAGGGCACAGTAAAGTCTCCCGTTTGTTCTCAGTTTCTCTAATATGCTTTAGAATGGCTTATACATTTTAAACATTAAATTGCCGTTTGTAATGGCGTACATCGCCCAGGTGATCTCGTTGGCAAGGTCATTTGACGCACTGCCCTGCCAAAGACCTGTCGGAACTACCCGGTGTTTTGCAGTAACTTTAACGTTATCCATACTTGTCTCCTTTCTGCAGTGGTGAGACACAATACAACAAGGACAAGCTGTTGCAAGGTATAGTAGGAGCCTATTATTGAATAATTTTTCCATGACTCCAGGTTTGATCATCAAACTTTTCCTGCTATCAGGATCAGTGGTTTTGTTGTATTGGTTTGAATAAACTTAGACTGTCTTCAAACTAAATGTTAAGGAGTCCTAGACCAATTGTACATTAATTAAGGTCAAAGCTTTGGTTGAGGCTATTCACCAGGTCTCATCGTTACAGGACAGGGGATTGACACACTATTGTCTGAGGTGGGCCTTCAACAAGCAGAGGAGGCGGGTCAGTACCTCCGAGAGCAGTGCTTCACAAAGGCTTTTTCCAGCAACCTACAGCGAGCCAAGCAGGTAAATGTGAGTCACAACCATGCAACCTTTAACCCACTTTCTGCTCTCTGTGTAGCATAGTTAGCATATTAGTTTCTACCGATTGCCACATGTGCCACAAATTCTGAACTGTGTTGTAGGACTGAGCCAACGAAAAACTTAAACTTAATTCTGCGCAATATAAATGTTCTCCCATTGTAGAAAGCAGTAAATAATACATTATGGATTAAGCTGCTACTGCTACCAGAATAAGTATATGAATATTCTGTAATGAATTGGGGTAATTTTATGAAATGGTGGTATAGGTTAAAGAGGAAAATAATCACCAATCACTGCAGCAGACGTAGGTATGTGTGTCCATATGTAAATAACACTTAATGACTTCTCAAAATAAAGCTATACAGTTGTATTGCATACACACTATAAACACTTCTTCATTTGTCTCCATGACTGGCATATTGCAGGCCGAACATACATATGTCCCCCAAGCCATAAAATGCTGATGTCTGCCCTAATCAGACACTTGTAAAATGAGTACTGATATTATGTACATCAGCCACTGCATCCAGACCTGTGATATTTGTGGGTAATAGTCAATATTCTGTAAAATATAGGAAAACTGGCTGATCCTGGTGTTTGTTTGATGTACCAGTGCAGTTCTTACTGATTTCTGCCACCTCCTAATGTGGATGATACAGCTGCATGAGCATAGTGAGTCCCATGCACGCTGTGTGTTGTTAAGCTGCGTACAGGAGAAGCACCTACAGCACGTGCTACAGCTCACAAGTGGGTTTTTTTTTTGTACTGTATGAAAACAGACAATAATTATTCATGAAGACTATTTTTCCGCTCCCAGCTGAAAGTCACCGCTGTCTATTTATAGTAACTACATCTAGAGTTTTAGCAAGACCTCATTGAAAGAGAGTCATTCACACATTAAGGATGTTCTTTCTGCAATTATTCATGCAGGTTTGTGGCTCCCAGTGTACAAGTGTTAATGATCATCTGTCTGTGTCAGAGTTCATTTATCTCATTTCCAGTTTTTCCTTTTAAATTTTATTTTTAAGGAATTATTCTTGTTATATTTTTTAACGATAATTGTGCCTTTCATAACTGTCCAGAAAATGTCTTCCACCACTAAGTTCATTATTCCTTTGTCCACTGATTTCTTCAGACAGCAGAAATCATCCTAAGGAACAACATTAATTCTTCTGGCATTGAGCTGGTCTCAGATGCCTTACTTCGTGAAAGGGTACGTTTTTCCTTTTCCCAATGGCTTGCCTTCAATCTCAGCCCAATTTCATAATTCCCTTTTGCCAGTAGAGTCTAAATTAGGATAAAACATTTTTATGTCACTACTATTTTTTATGATTGAAACTAAAATTGCTCTGACAGGGATTTGGGATTGCAGAGGGGCGACCAAAGGAGGCGCTAAAGAACATGGCCAATGCTGCAGGCCAGGCCTGCCGAGATTTCACACCTCCTGGTGGAGAGACCGTAGATCAGGTGGGTTGGGCTTTTGTAGTAAGATTGTGGTCCTTGTCCAGCCCTTACTCACAGGTTGAGATCTTCTGTGACTTACATATAGTCTAGCGCATTTAACAATGGTACGTCCCTCCATTTAGGTCCGGACTAGGGTCAGAAAGTTTCTCGCCGGCCTGTTCCAGAACATGGCAGCCGATCATGGGTTCCCAGACCAAAGCGTCATGGTTGACAACCCAGATGCTGGAGAGTCCTCAGCCACAATCGGGCATGACGATGGCCCACCTCTCAGCTTTCCAGACGACGGTCTCGCCGGCGTTCCCCTTCACGTGTTAGTGGTCAGCCACGGCGCCTACATCCGGGTGGCGGTTCGCCACCTGGTGGAGGAGCTGGGGAGTGCACTCCCTCCCAACCTCAAGCCCTCCCAGGTCTTCTCGGCTTGTCCTAACACGGGCATGTGCCGTTTCGTGGTGACGCTGCGGCGCGTCAAGACCACCCCAGTGCTCTCGGCCATCCGCTGCATCTTCATCAATCGCAAAGATCACCTGAGCTCCAGCAAAGACACTGGAGAGTAGCACAAGTATGGCTGTGTGTGTGTGGCGGGATTCTAGAATGGCTGAAAATCAGACTTCCTGCTAACTACACTGTACACTCACTGTACAACCACACTACACTCTAAATATACATAAAAGTGAAGCCAGAATTCTGCCCAGGGGGAACAAATCATTTTTGACTTGAACTCCTGTGCACATTTTATTTTGCAGGGTATACCTTTATTATTATGAATATAATTATTACGTTTATTGTTGTATATTCTGTAACACCAAAGGGTTTACTCCTAAAACTTGAAACGTGGTATGGTGCACTCGGATTGTTATTTATATTAGACAGACACACTAACAAAATCATATTTATTCCATAACTGAACAAGGCAAATACAGGCCTACGTCATGACATAAGCCAAAAGGGTGTTTCCAGGGAAAGAGATTGTAAGTGTAAGATATAAGCTACAGTGCACTCTTTAGAGACCTCCTAAAGGGTCAAAAAAATCAGAGTTTCAATGTGGCATGACATTTGCTTTGTCACTGTACAGTCATAATATTGTTTTTGGCTCCAAAATAAATACAATGTATGTGTCAACAAGCAAGTCGCTGCAAGAAATGTGTCCATTTTGCTGCATGCATTTTAGAAATATCCTGTACCACAGCTGAAAGAATGTACCAGTCACACAGTTTCTCGAAGTGACTGTGGCTTATTATTAACTACCTCTACAGATCTAAACAATCTGTCTGACAAAACAATACATATCCCAGTGAATCACTGAATCTTCTTTTTGTCCATATTTCTTTTCCTGTCTCAAGGGTGGTGTCTCTGAAATAGTTGCACCAGAACAACAGCAATACTCGGGTCATACTTTAATCTCATACTGAATTGGTGATAACCCCAATGGTGTCATGCATAAGAGAGAGTAACTATAGTTGTCCAATTTGGAATTTACATTGACACATCTTTTTTTTTAGTTTATCATTTTTGCAACATAACTAGCTGAGTCATTTTAAAATGTGCATACGTGTCTTTATTTTCATAAGAATAGAACTGTAATAAGTTACAGGCGTTATACAGGTGTTAAAATCTTCTGAATTCTGATTCCTGTCTGAAAAGAACACCTATGTGGGCGTGCTGATGATCAGATATAAGTAATAGAAGAAAAGAAGGCTGGACATTTAATTACATTGTAATAAGAATACACTCTTAAAAATGTTGTGTTTATAGTCCTTCTGTGGACTTTTTATTGTCTTTATTGTTGTTAAAATCAGTCTTCAAACCTTCTGCAATTACACATCCTGTAAATATTCATGCACAATTTGACAGCATTCTCATTTTTAACAGTTGCAAACTAAACATTCCAAACATTTCAACTTCAGAACAGTAGTCTACTGCATGCAATATTCAATTGAATGTCACTCCATTTCAAGAAGACGCTCAGTCACAGACATTTCTGAGTCTAAATAATGGTTCTTGACCTTGTTCTGCCTCTTACCTACTCTTCCTTCTCTGGCAGTATTGCTCACTTACAAGATTTGTCCCCCTCGCTTGTTGGTGTCCTCAAACTAATAGGCGTCATTACATGTGTGATGGCTCACAAGCGTAAACAATTTGGAGTACAATTATTGTGCATAATCTAGCAAATTCTACTGCTGACAGTTGCAACTGTGATCCTGTATTTTCATCTCTTGACTACAGTCGGTTTGTGTAATGTTCTGCATCTAGAATGCGCACAGGTTACTTACAGGATTACAGGACCTTTTGCTAATTAGGTTTGAGTTAGGCTAGAAAGTGAGTTTAAAACCATATTACCATCTTCTCCGTCTTGGGAAAATTTAAAAACATTTAACTGAGAGACTAAAGTCTCGTGATGATTAGCACCTTGCATTAATTGTATTCAAGTCCATGTCTCCAAAACGAACAAAGGTTAAGTGCTTTCTTTCTAAAAATAGCTCTTGGCTGTTGTCCGGTGGAGTGAAACAGGAATAGAATGTGGAAATGTTTATTTTTAGAGAAGCTTTTGTGGTCAACCCGTGGCAAAATTAAGTTTAAATTGAAGTCGGAAGGAAGCTGATGAAATAGTCGATGGTAAATGTAGATGTTCAATGAGTGACAGAATCCGGTCGGATGAGTTACTTTTTGGGGGTCAGAGGCAGCGCTTGTGAGTGATGACCTGTGCTGGGAAGTCTCGGAAAAAGTGATGAAACAGAAACAACGATGTTCGATGTTTTTTTTTAATTAATAGACATAAAGACAATTACACATACAGACAGACAAACAAACAAACAAACACACATACACACGCAAGCGCACACACAAAGCACGTGGGACAGAAAATATATAAAACAAGAAGATATTCATACGACAGTAAGGCTTCCGTCCGATTTCTTCCGTAATTTAGACACCATTTTATAAATAGGATAAATACAAATGAATGAACGCGTTTTAAATAAATAAATACTTTCTTGTTTTTTCTGTTGGTCGCAGGAGGTGTCCAGCACCAAGAGCAAATATTTTTGTTGAGTGGCCGGTTAAAGTGCCAGTATGTGAAATCTTGGAAATAACATGGTCAGGACACCCAAATTGACAGAATGAGTTTACACACAATTAAATGAACTGAAATACAATTTCGTAACATTAAAATAAAATAAATAATATTAACATTATTTGAAATGGAATGTTGACTGTAATGTGACAGGTGAAGCTTTGCTTTAACTGTGAAAGGTAGCATAAAAGTTCGTGAGTCACTGTAAGATGCGCGCATATGGAAGACGCGGGGAAAAAAGTGCGAAGGTAAACTAATGACTGGAGTGATTTTGTATATGACAGTCATTGAGGTTATCCATAATCATTTGGTCTGAACGTTTTAGTTTTGCTAGGCATGGCTTGGCCGCCTTAATTGAACCTGCAAACTGCCATTTTACCCCATGACACCAGAGATACGGGGGCTGTTTAGCACGGGTTTGGTTTGTGTATTCCATGGATCCTCGTCATTTGGAGAGACCGGATTCTCCCTGGAGACGTGTCCCGTTTCCTGATCCAGGTCCAGGTCTTGATCCTGTTCCTCTGGAACGGCGTGAGAGTCAGAGCCCTCTCCGTATCCAAGTGTGTTGTACGGATCGGCTGGGTTTGTTGGTCTGTTCCTCTTTCCTCTGTGCAAGAGACGCTCAAGAGGTATGGTGTTTGTTTCTGGCAAGAAGAGCGCAGACGGAGGCAGGTTTTGCCCAGCGACATAAACCTGCTTGGCCCGGTCTAGGTTGACCAACATGCCGTTTCTGGTTGAATAGTACACGTCGTAGCGGTTTTCCAGAAGTGCGTGGTTGAAAAGGCAATCACCCTCGTTACAAATAGGCTGAAAGAAAGAATTTTATGTTAAACAAACGTGGCCATTTAAACACATTGCCAGTATGCGTAAGATTGTGCGTAAAAGGTGAATAACTGGAAAGTTAAATTGTCTGTGTAGACTTCAAATTTAAAGAAGAGCAAACTGCTCAAAAAGATAAATTATACAATACGGATCGGAGTCTCTGTTTTAAGATGGAAAGGTATTGACGATTAGAAACTTACCGAGCTGAAGAGATTCCCTTCTGTGTCCATGCACAAGAAGCGGTTACTTTTTACCCCAAGAATGGCTACACTCTGTCTGGTTTGAGCCTTTAACAAAATCACACCTGTTCAAAAAAAATGCGCAATTACAAAAAATCAAAATGTAGGCTGTTAAATTATCATTATTATCATATATCGACTAAGAAGACATGAACTTTGTCGTTTGGACCTTAAACATCTTTAAGAAGATTGTTTAAGAACAATGTTGTTATGGAGAGACATCACTTACTGTAGGAACCTCTGCTTGTAGTTTTTCGTACTTGTCCGTTTAAAGTGATCTCCAAATAGAAGTTGTTCATGTCTGTGGTGGTCTGGAGGTGAATGTATCTTCTCGGGTTCCCCCAGTTGGAGCCCAGCAGAGGTGAAGGGTTCGGTGCGCCGTCCACAGGTGGGAGTCCATGAAGTGCAGCCAGGCAGAGCGCGAAAAAGGACGAATGCATGTTTAGCACGGCGGAAGCTCTGCGCATCATCTCGGCAAGTGCTGTGATGAACGTAGCAGAGGATGCCTTTCACCAGAGATGCTGAAGACTGGTGTCTAGAGCTCTGATGTCCCTCAACTTGGCGCGCCGCTATTTAAGGCCTCCCGTCGCCACTCCTCGCGCCCATCTTTTACGCAATGCTCGCCCCCAGCAACAGATGTTGGCATCGTTATGATAGCGGAAGAAGGAGGGGGGTCCAGTGCCCTTCCACCCCTGCCCGTTTGTAATGAATTTGAACAGGCCGTATAAGAATTCTGTGGTTTCTGAGTGTGCGATCACCGTCGCCCACTTCCATCTCTGCCCACTTCCCACATTTGCAGTGTTGTGACATCAGGTTTGAACTGTTAAACCTTTAACGATTGTGCTTGTCAGATTGTTACTGTAGATATCTAGGTAAAGCTATTGAAAGATATTATATAGTCCACAATTCATACATAAATGTGATTAATAATAAAAATGTATAATGGGACCAGGATGGCAGCTCATCTTGCTTTGTTTACTTAATTTGAATGTGCAAAAATCTCTCTATACCTATACAGATATTGGCTCTATGTTGGCAGTAAAGAGGGTTCTCATAATAGTAATAATTCGTCTACGATAGAACGTGTTTCCAGTGCGCTCTAGTGAGAAGAGAGAGGAGATATCCAGGCAATTAAGCGTCCCCAAACTCTGTCTAGCCTACTGCAATTAAATATTTCAACCAGCAGAGGGTGGTCGTGTCATAGAAGATGGTCTACTGCGACTTAACTTGTGTATTGCCTATACCAAAGACAAATCCCGGTGTGACATTAAATAGATCTAAGAATTGTAAGCATATGCGTGTCAAAAATATTTGTACATTAACATAATTTTTAATAACATTTTTAGTCACAAACTGCTTTTCGACATTGGTTATTAATTATTAAAATTCAGTCTCCTCCTCCTCTTCCCACGCACACAATATGGCCATTATGATTTGCCATTATTTTTATTAAAAAAAAAAAAAAAAAAAACGTGTTTGTTACAAGATCTCAGCAAGCTACTTGTCATCCATTTGATCATCTAATCAATGTAGCATATGCTCCTCATGCTTAAAGAGGACTCTTAATCATCAGTTCAAGTATGGGACACTGAAATTTAAGACCAACCTGATATAGCTATTTTTATGATCTCCATGTCTTCACAATGTGTCAGAAATATTTTTACGCAGTGGCAGTTAATCCTCCTCTGTAAAAAGAAAGTTTTGGGTCAGGAGCGGTGGCAGTTGTGAATGGTCTTTAGAAATGGGATACTTCTCAAGAACCATCAAAATAATGACAAATGAGGGGTATTTGCTTTCACAATTGCCAACCATATAATCTACCAGAACACAGGCTTCTATATAAGCAGCTGATGTCACTGCTGCTTGCTTATTAGCTGGCTTCTCAGTGAGGGTATGGAGGCTATGTCTTTTACAAGCCACAGGTTAGTGTGTCCAAAACAGTTTGCCACGCATGCATTTAGCCACACATCTGTGTCCTCTCTCTCTCTCTCACACACACACACATACCCACTTGTGTTTTTTAGATTTTCTTCTCCATTTGAGAGCCATCCTTTAAAAAGTGGATATAATTTCTCGTGCTTCTGACATATGTGGTAGCTGAGTATCCAGGCTATATTAAAATATTTTACTTCTTTCTTAGTAATCATAGCAAATACACTGGAAGGTGAGACCGTTGTTAAAAAAGACAAACTTTTATTGGTATTTCAGGAATAATGATTAGACAGCTGTGCACAGCACATACGTACAAAAATAAAAGGAAAATCACTTTTTTTCTTTAATATATCAGTATTCATACTTAGCATCGTCTGTTTTCAGAAACAAATGATTGGAGGAGTTTGTTGTTTCCTACTATTTTACAATCATTGTAACAAATCCAAACTAAGGCAGAAGGTGAGGTATATGTCAACAGAGAGGAGGGAAATGGGAAGGAACTCACTCCCCTCAGTGCTAGGGATACAAAACCAAGGGGAGAGAATGACAGGGGAACAGACAGAGAGAGAGAGAGAGAGAGAGAGAGAAAGTAGAAAGAAACCAAATGTTGATAACACACTCGCTCACGCATGTATGCACATATATAGTACACACACACATACATACACACAGGAAACACCAAACCCCCTCAGAGAAAGGATTTCTCTCATTACACAAGAATCATGGCTGAACCAAACTGTATAAAGTTTTCACGTGGTAGTTCTTTGGAAAACAAGAAATATAACGGGTAAACCCTCCATGTTTCTTAGTACTCATGTTGTGAGAGATGCTAAAGATGGCTAATTTCAGTCAAAGACCAAGAGTGAGAAATTCTACAACATTTTGGTGTCTAGCCAGTTTAGTTGTCAAGTGAATATTCAGTGAACCCTCCTATGCTCTTTCTGTCATTCCAGAACATTCCGTAACCTTCTAGAACTCCTGTTGATTTTTGTGAGAAGTCTTGATGGAACACACAAACAGGTCAATGTCAGTGTATACCCTGTTAAGTGTGTGCTTACATTAGGGTGTTGTTAATCCATGTCACCCACATGGATTAACAAAACATCAACTCAAAAAAATGAACAGTGTGTTTGATCACCTTCATTAACAATCACTTTATACTACTGCTGAAAACTCTTCTGCGCAGAGAGAGACATCAGACTTTTTCCAAAGTGACATTTGTAAAAAAAAAAAAAAAGAAAAAGAGAAGAAAGGAAAAGAAAAGAAAAAAAATCCCTATTTTGTACCAAGTGCAGTCACATTGCAGGATAGCAAGCTTTTTCTCCGACCAGAGAATGTCTACTGCTCATTGCTTTTACAGACAAGTTTGAAAGCTTAGTGTAACACGACTATAGGTAGTGTTCAGAGACCTTCGTGTGGTATGGACACCCACTCCAAAAAAGCAAGCGCTCCCCACACTTCTCTGAAGCCATGGCCAGTCCCAACTTACTCAGGAAACAAGCCTTCTATTTCATGCCCAATAAACATTTTTACAGCTGTTGCGATAAATCTATGAGCTCGACTCATCAACACTTTGGGATCGCGTTCATTCCCCAAGGTTCACATATTCATTCTCTGATATTTCAGATGCCATTGCCATGGCAAAATTGGCTCCGCTGAGGCGTATCTGGTGCCCGTATTTTGGGACACAAGTCACAGTTTTCTTTGCAGTTCCACCGATCCATTCAGCATAATCACATACAGTAGTTAGGCATTAGTTGAAAAAAAGAAAAAAAAAAACAACAAAGCAGCATAACCTTCTGCCTGACATTGTAATGTGATGAGTTTGTCTTACTTTCCCTCTCTGTCGTTTTCCCCCCAGCCTGGAATTAGAGATTCTTTACCTTCAGCTGTAAGGCAGTGGAAGCTAAAGCAGTGCTTTGCTAGTCCTACCATATGTGCCTCTCCATAACATTGCCAGCAGTTAAACAAATCCCGACATTACCGAGCATGCTGTTGACGCTCATGTCAGGGGAAGAAGCTACGCTAAACTAAGTTTAGCACATCATTTAGCTACAGGAGACGAGTTAACCTTGTTAATGGACTCTGTTAATGGAGCGCTGTTTTTGTTCCCCTGGCTCTGAAATGCTCCAAGGGGACCTACTTTGGTTATTGCCAAAATGCCTGGTCAGCTCTTATTAAGTGTGGGAGCGGCATTAGCTCCGGATCGTGCTACACTGTAGACACGTAGCATTTAAACAGGGTCAGGATGATTCAGCTTTAGAACAAAAAAAAGGGTTCTCAGTTATGCTTTGCATCAGTTGTCCTCCTCAAATGTATTCAGGTTTGGGATGTCAGAGTTTGACACTGACATTTCCAACCATGTCAAAAATGTGCCCCCGTGTTACTGACACCTACCCACAGAGTTCAAACACGAGGAAAGGAACAGGAGCTATTTTTCTTTTCCTCATTTCTCCTCTCACATGCAATGTCCCGACTCAACACTCTGGAGGAGTCCTGCCAGAGGATATGAGCAGCCATGGGCCAAATGGTATCACAGTGTACAACTAGAGCCCTAAAAGCAGCCCAGCCTGGATCATCAAATGAATCTATATCCATCTACCCCAGTTACCTTTCAAGCGCTCACACCCACACTAGCATCCAACTCATGCACTTCCCTGCTTGTCAGCCAAAGTTCAAGCATCACTTTAGATGTACTGATGTAATGGCAGGCAGATTGCTTGGGAAGGGTTCAGGAAGGGTGGAGTTGGGTGGGGTGGGCTATATGGACCCAGGACAACATGAATTTCACAGACAGTCCTGCTCACAAGTCAGGGTTGGGGCTTGCCCATGGCTCTGACCTTGAACTAAAAATGGATTAAACCAGGAAAGGACACTCCTGGGTTACTGCTGGAATTTCAAGGCCTCGGCCGACAGTGGCACTTTACAGAAGCGAGTGACTGGATGGTTGATAGTGGTACTGGTGGTGGAGGGCTCAGGTATTTCAGAGGCGGCTTGTCCCCCTCCACCCCCAACACCCTCCTGGCAGGACCCGCATTCTTCCTGGGGGATTGAACAAACAAGCAGGCAGCAGACAGCGTCCCATAAGTCTTTTTCCAGATTAAAATAGTCCCATTCCTTCTGTGTTTGGGGGTTGGGGTGCAGGGGGCAGAGAATTGGCGTTTGGTGGGGGGAAGGGACAGGGGCCGGGGTGGGGAAGAACTGGGGATGGAATGGGTGGCCTTTGGATTCAAGTAGACAGCAGTAGCCGAAAACCACAAGTATCTATGAGGAGTGGCGCTGTTCCTCCTTCCGATGCCATGCATGCGCAAACACTCATGTTACAATTACATTTGGAAAATGCTCTGCTACACCCTCAAGCATGACAGCCTCACCAGCCTCAATCCTGAATGCTACTGCTTTGCTACAGGCTTCAT
The DNA here is from genome assembly GCA_017657215.1 of Limnothrissa miodon. Taxonomy (NCBI): domain Eukaryota; kingdom Metazoa; phylum Chordata; class Actinopteri; order Clupeiformes; family Clupeidae; genus Limnothrissa; species Limnothrissa miodon. The sequence goes on along the minus strand of JAGFZM010000002.1, from coordinate 1,257,751 downwards.
TCAAAGCATCAGACACAATGCCTAAAAAAAAGGGTTGCAGTGTTACCCTGCTGACACTTGGACTGGGCTTCAGTATAAATGTTCTGTCAAAGACCAATAAACAATACACGCTATGAAAACACGCGTCCAGCACACATCTCCCAACCCGATGCAGTATCTACAACCATTGCGGTGGCTACATTGTGCAACCTGATACATGTTTTGCCATTTCCAATCAATTGAAATACGCAATTGCACAGTAAAAACTCCTAGTGTTTTTTTTTTTTTTTTTGTCAGAGTGGGAGTGGTGTTAATATTTACATAGTTTTCTTTGCCTTGGAAGACACTCTTATCCACAGCGATGCACAAAGCTTGCAGTTTTACATTTTACCCATCAATTCAGCCAAACATTGAAGAAGCTTTAGGGTACAATGTCAGCAGTGGTTCCATTTAGGGTATAGATAAATATATTTATATGTATATTCTTTTTTTTTATGTGCGCTTGCATAAAGTCCTTGTTTTTCTCTTTGTTTCATATATCAAAATAAAAAAAGAAACAGACGGCAATTGGTAAACCTTCAAAGCAAGTCTTGCACAAGTTCGGGAGAAAAGAGAGACCATCCCGCCATATTTAGTGGCCTTCTTTGGAGTCGACTGGACAACAGTGTAAACTCCTGACTGGCCTCCTGGGAGCTTCCCTTCAGTTGCCCCCTTGGGGGGCCTTTACCAGTCTGCACCCATAGCTGCAGGCCCCTCTGGGCTTTGTCCAAGCCAGAGTCTCAATAACCAAATCAATCTAATTAGAGGAAAATAGAAAATAGACCAGAGATACTTTGCCCACAAACCACCCCGTCCCCACCCCTTCAACAACCCCCCTTCCCTTCCTTTTGCCCTCCCCTACAACCCCCCCTCCTCCCAAACCCCCACCCCCTTTAACCCACTCTGGAGAGTCCCGAGTGAGCGCTGGCTTGCATGTCAGCCCTATTTCTGACTGCCTGGGGTGTTTCGTGCATGCAAGTTAAAGGGAATGCCAAGGCACCTTCTCAGCATGCAGCAAAAAGGGGGCTCTGCATGTAAGTGCTCTCACGTCTCCCATCCACTTTCAACAAAAAAAAAAAAAAAAGAAAGAAAAAAAAAGAACTTAAGTCGGTCACAAAAACGAAACCATCACGAGGGGCAGAGGTCTCAACATTCCGCTGCCCTACGTTTTTTAGCCACAAGGAGACAAAAACAGGCATTCCTTATCTGCAAAAAACATCATGCATCCTCTTTATACAAACTTGTGGCTCTTTTTTACTATTTTTTTCTGAGGTAATAAAAAGTATCACTTCACTTCTAGAAGCTGAGGGAACATCAGTCATCTCAATGTCAAGGGTAAAGTCTCTGACTCTGACAGTTTTGGCAAGCACCCAAGTGAAGTCAAGACACAACCTCAAAAAAATCTATAATCAATAATAACAATTACAAAATAAAAGAGAAAAGAAGCAGCAAAGGATGGCATATACATAAATTCTAATACAAATTTAGCTATACAAATATACATATATAAAGAGAGAATAAATACCAATAATTATAGTGTTGCTTCCAGTCCATATTGTGTATATATTCATTCTGGTACGTAGCTATTACCTGGGAGATCATCCACATGTGCAAATCAGTGAGTTATTGCAAAGCTTGTTCATGTCCACTCATATTCGGGGGAGGAAGTGGGTGACGGTCATGGCGGTGGTGGCTTTGTTGCCTCTCTTCACTCGGCCATGCTTACTGAGGGCGACGTAAAAGCCCTTGTAAACGGAGGACTCGTAGGCATTGTAGTTGTTTGGCAGCAAGATCTCATTGAACTTGCACTCATCCCGAAAGACCGGCTGGGAAGAGGAGAGAGAGTGAGACAGAGGGAAGGGAAGAGAGAGAAAGAGAGGGAGAGATGGTTAATTTACAAAAATGTGGGAAAAAAATCAGTGTGTACTGCATTGTTAGGTGAGAAACAAGCTTGGTGAAAAATGAAAGCAGCGATCAACCTGCAGTGAAAAAGCCCTTTCATCACTTTTGCTCCCCACTGAGTCTTTCCAAGCAGGAATACTTCATGCTGTATGCTTGCTGACTGAGTGGTGATGCATCAACATTGTTCTAGATTTGGCAGGACCATTAAGGACAGGACACCCCTTTGAATAGAAATGGGCAAACCCAAAAGCTCAGTGAACATCAGAAATTTTATCACTGGACTATCACTGGATTTATGATATATGGCATACACTGGCCTTGGTTAAATGTGCACACAAAATTTTAGAGGCATTTTGACATCTAAAATCATTTTTTGCCATAAAGAAATACACTACAGCCATTACAGCGTCCAACATAGGCCTTAAACATTTGCGTGGATTATGTCCACCGTTCGTTAATGACACAGCTGACCTATAATTTGCTCAGTGACCCGTTCTTTATGGCGGGAATTAGCACATCATCTTCAAATATCAATTCAGCATGTCAGTGCCTCTCTGCAGCCCATGTACAATGTATCTCTCAATGATTGGCGTTTCCCATTTACTGCAGCCGCGGTCTCTTTCTGTTACACGCCCTGCTCGGGAATAAGACCACTACTAGGACCTGCCTTTCGTCACTTGCGCACGGCTCACTACGCAAGTGAGGAAACAATAGTGGACTTTGGGTGTCATACCAACGCGCAACACTTTAAACAAGTGGATGCATCGGAGCTCTCTGATTGCGTTATGATTCAACGACAATAGGGTAAAAAAAAAGCGCGAGTCAGCAAATCGGTCTTACCACTTCACAGCACCATCCCATGCATCAGAATCACACCGAAAGCACTTGAACAAGGCAAAAATATTCCGGGGTGTCACTGTGCCATGATTAAGCATTTTCTTCAGACGAAAGACATTTCTCTGAGGTGTGTCGTGTGGTACGTTGATGCAGCAATCTATTATTTAACTTTACCATGCAGGAGTTCCACGATTACAGCAACAATTTTAGATATCTGCTCCATGAGACCAGTGTGTATTATTTATAAGTATGAATTATTTACAGTAGAACACTTCCATGCTTTCCATGCAAGCTTAGTTGCCATTGTATTTTAGGCTTATCATGGGCTACACAGAACTCTTTGGCCTCGTTAAATATAGACACAACCTGGACACCTAATTTATAATTGCCTTATTTGTATTGCAGATGAGTTATTTCATGCATGTGGCAGGAACAACAACCCATTATAATTGAGCAGGTCTTCGCGGGGGAGATGCGAACAACATAAAAAGCCATACAATTGCGCACACCTACCGTTCCGTATAACCTTCCTTTGCTATTCATTGCGAAAAACAGCTCACTTTTCACGCCATACAGGCTAACCACTCCTCGCTCCACGGTAGAGATCTCTATTAGACCTGATTAAACAAAATATCATGTTATGCAGAGGAAGTCCAACTGACACTGAATCATTTTGACTGATACTGGAAACAAAGGCATGCAGTGTGCAGTGGTGGGTGTAACCTTGCAGGTGGCGATTCTGGAGGCATAGTCTTTGTTTAGAATAATTGTAATCTTCGATATTTACTTGTATTGCTCAGATTAATATCTCAATTTAACTGCACTTTCAGACGTGCATGGCCAACCGTTTCTGGGCCGCAGAAGGAGCCAGTGTAAAAATAAGTTGGCGTCTATATTCGTCCAAGCATTCATGTCATGTTTTAGCCTGGAAAGATATTTAGCACTAACGGATACAGATTTTAATAGATTTATCTTTGCTTTAGTAGACATTCAATTCTGCCGACACGACGGATTAAATATCATGCCAAACGTCAAGGATATAGATGCCTTCTCAAGTCGCTTTTACTTGCGACCGGCGGTATTATGTGACATCTATTGCATTACATTTTTGGATGCAACTCACTGTACTGGTTTTCATTATGTACACCGTTTATACTGCCGTCTGGGAGGATCTGAAGGTGAAACCCGATGCCCACGTTGCAGTACAGCCTCCGCACTCTCTTGATGCCCAGCAAATAGTCACTCTCCCAGTTCAGGTCCGATTTCTCTCCCGAGATACCCAGAATGGACCGGGAGAATAGAGTCTCCCACCTTTTCTCCAATAAAGTTGCATTAGTCCTGCTTGGAATCGGATATGATGACACAATCCCAACTAGGAATCCTAGAAGAACAATCGCAGGCAACGTCCAGTGCGTGCTGGCCTCGTAGGACATACTGATGAGAAACCTTTGCGCAATGGCCATCCGGTTTACCTTCGGGGCACGTGGTCAAAATTAATGGCCCTAAAAATACCACTCTTCTTGTTTTTCTTCCTTCGGCATGGTGGTAGAGGCTTATTTTTGGAAGGCAGATCAGGGCTTCGGGCATGAAACGGTAGCCCGAGATCAGAGGAGTAGAAAAAGGAGAGAGCGCGGCAGAACTTGTGGTGGTGGTGGTGGTGGTGATGACCATGTTTTGTAGCTCCGCGCCTCTCTCGCTGGGCAACGCTGGCCGTGGAGGATAGCCTACCACTCACCAAAAAAAGCCTATCTCACCTTGCAAGGCACCGCATCCTTATAGTGACATCACTCTGACTTCACCGCTGCCCCGTCAAAAGTATCCTAAGGGAGGGGAAAGAGAGAGATAGAGACAGAGCGAGGGAGAAAGTTGCAACCCAGCAAGTACTGCCTGTACTGCAAGCGCTGAAACTGCAGTCGCAAGTCTGATGAGAGAAGGGTCGAACGCTGTCACTCTACATGCGAGATGGGGGTCGCAGAGTCCCATTGGATGGCTTTGAGCGATCATGGGATGCGATGGGGTACTTTGGCAGAGCCCAAAATGGGACGGTGGTCATATGTCTGGCAAGCTGCTTCCTTATTTAGAGGGAAGGTGTAAAAACAGTCCTGTAGTCACCGGAGAGCAATGGCAATCTTGTCCGCCACTTCCTTGGCTGTTTGTTCAGGAAGTTCACTCAATCCGATTTCGACAGACTGTAAAATAATTGTTTTGATGAACATTCTAACATAGCCTACTACAGATAATTGGTAGTGACAGAAGGCTTTCATTTGCGCTCGGTTTTCGCGTCGCGCGTTATGCTAGATACCTGCAAATGATGCGCAGAAAACGCTGTGTTTTGGCTGGCCCTGTGCAGAATGCATGCACCGCCGGGAATGCCTGTACGTCAGCGCATACCATGCTTAGTTACGTGGTTCCCCAGGTGCCTCGAGCGTTAAGGAAGTGAAACTGAACCGTAGTAACACTTTGGGAGGCGCTGTTGCGGACAGATGAATTATGGCTGAATAATGATTTAACATATTTAGAGCTCAGGCCAAAAGAATATGCCAACACTCAGCGCTCTGCCCTATGTTACTCCAAAATGTGTACATACCATACACATAATGAATAATAGCTGATAACTACAGAAAAAAAAACAGCTGTTAAATTGGAGCACCATATAAAGTTTATTTATATATATATCTAACTCGATTTTTGATATAGGGTGTATTGTATGCAACATGCGTTATTCACATCACCCAATGGTTAAACAACGAAGAGAAACATGACAAATAATTAGCCTATTTAATAATTATAAATCAGATCACATAGTATTGTATTATAATTTGCTGTGGTGGCACTTTATTATTCAGACTTTTAAAACGTGTTTTTTTTTTTTATTTATTTCTTCATGGCCATGAGAATGCAAACAAAAATGTCAACAAACACTTAACAAATCGTCCAATAGCCAGTAGTTTGACTGCACCAAATGAACTCTCCATTGACAGGGTGTTGCTTAAATCAATCCCAAGCTAGGCCTACATATGTGCAGAGACTTCAAAAAGTCCTCTATGTAGTGCTGATTTCTCAGAAACCGATAGTGATAGGCACACGCACAGAATTCTATCTCCGAGGAGAATAAAACTACAATGTCAGGACTGCAATGTCTGGGGAAGTGACTGTCAATTAAAACATTCTTAGCCTAGTAAACAAAAAACAAACAAACACAAAAACACAAAAAAAATCACTTAATTTTTTTAATTTACTTGACAACACCACAACCCCCCCCCCCCCCCCCCCCAAAGTGGACACAATGCTCTCATAGACATGCGTTGTTCCGTCCATCCCCCGTTGTCCTCGTTCTCTGTAAGTATGCTGTATAGGAGGACCGTCGGGCATATACCATGATGAATAGGTCTCTCACAAAGAGCTTGCAAAGATGAGTGCCCTTGACCTATTGACTGCTCCTCCTCCCAACAATATCAGGAGATCAGACCATTTCACACAGCTGCACAAACACAAACACTAAACAGGTCACAAGCTTTTGCCTTTGTTCCTTTTTCTGTAACACAAATATATGTTTGAGTTAACCATATTGAAGGAGGCCCAGTGAACCAAGTGCTGTATGAGCCAAATATTATCACTTGTTCTTGAGAGATCGCATTTGATGATCCCTTTAGGCTCATAAAGCCATCATATTTTCCCTAGCCACTAAACACTCCATACCACAATGTTCAGCTCAGCTGCTGAATCATCTGTTATACTGTAATATCTGCTGTCATCTCCCTCTCTCTGACACACACACACACACACACACACACACAGACGCATACAGACACACACTCACTCAGTCTAATTCATTTTCAAACACATTAACAAGCTACAAAGGAGGCCTCTGAAAGGTTAATAGCTAGGTGGATAGCAATTGGAAAGAGCACCAGGGACATAAGCTTTGTTACAGCTTGGCTGTCAATCAAAAATCTTAGTGAAAGCATGTAACATGTTTGTGCGCGTGCACACACACACACACACACACACACACCCTGACACACTTATACATTAAGTCACAATTGTTCTGAAACATCAAGACATACAGTCAGGCTTTGTACAGTGTAAGTAACTGGATATACTTGAGTATCAAGCCCTTTCAATTAGGCTTTTATTAACATGGGGTTAGGCGGTATTGAGACAACAGCTGGGGTGTTCCAGCAGAGGCTGGCAGAGAATTGCTTCAGCATGACATCAGAGGTGTGAGTGGTCATATAGCAAAGTATCCATTCCTTGGAATTTATTGTGACTCCGAGTGCAAAGTCACTCTCAAATGCAAGTGTATTGCATAGAATATGGCCCAGAATATACTGAATATACTAAAATATATTATATATTTTAAATATAGAAGAGAGAAGAAGAAGAATTATACTCTTTTGATCCCGTGAGGGAAATTCAGTCTCTGCATTTATCCCAATCCGTGAATTAGTGTAACACACTCAGCAGACAGTGTGAAGTGAAGTGAAGCACACACTAATCCCGGCGCAGTGAGCTGCCTGCACAACAGCGGCGCTCGGGGAGCAGTGAGGGGTTAGGTGCAGTCACCAGTCCGAAGCACTAACCAGTGGGCCACGGCTGCCCCAATACAAATATATACAAAAAAATCCCCAAACCATTAATATTTGTAATGTCAGTGTACTACAGTACAAATTGCTTGTTACACTGCTATACACCATGTGACTTTCACAGCCATTGCCACACCCATGATCAAAGACAACTAGGAGAGGTTGGCATTTTGGAATTATAGGCCAGTTGAATAAAAGGCCAGGGGGATGAATGAGGCTAGGGGGATGAGTAAGGCAAGGGGACCATATAGTTGCTGACACAGCTGATCTATAATTCAGCAGGTTGGAAAAAGAGCTACTGGCCTAGCTGACTTTTGCTGCTCTGAAATAGCAAAGACGAAAGAATAGCAAGCATGCATGCACTAGAGATGTACGAAAACACAAATGAATGTTCTTTCAGAGTGGACGCATTTGTTCTTGAAAATAACTCAGATGACTGAAGCAACACAGCAGTGTGTGCGATAGGCATAAAATGTACCAGTACAGCAGGACAATAGAAAAAAAATTATAAAAGATGTTGCTGATTGATCATTTTTAATTTATTAAGCACTGATAAAATCTATTGATGAATACTCTTGTGAGACTACAAAATATTTATTATGTTTGTGTTACCTCAATTGTAAGCTTTTTATTTGTAAGCTGTTTATTTTAGACATTTACTTTATTTGTTGTGTGACAATTGTACAAAGTTTTCTCTCATACAATTACATTTCAACCCTTATATAAGACTATAGGAATGAACCAAAGCTAGTTGACTTGCATGCTAACCTCTGTACTTCAGGATATCTGGATAACATGGTGCTGTAACAGTAGCCAGCTGGTCAATATTATGTTGGTAAACCTCTTTATCTTAACACTTTAAATATGTGTTAGTGAGTGAAACTGGCACCTGCTAGTGTGCCTGCCCCATAGTCTGTGGTGCTGCTGAATTGCAGGTTTGAGCCCAGGCGTGTAGGGCTGCACCATGCACGAGGAAGCAGGTTACACCGATGTTGTGACCTGGATGGGCATGAGGTTTCAGCGGTTGAGTGTAACAGTAGCAGCCGGTCAAAAGCTGCGCAGTAAGGACGTTGGAAAAAAAAAAAACTCTTCTCTTTCCTGACACCTTAACAGACAGGCAAGAGTTCATGAATGGTGCCAAATCCTCTTGAGAATGAATGCTCTCTCTGGTGCCTGTCTCCCCATTGTCTCTTTGATTACTTTTCTCAAGGAGGTTTAAATGGTGGTGGCGAAAAATTATGAAATTGTGCAGAGCTAAGGGCACCTTGCTGAGAGAACAACTGATTCAACCTAAGCAATTTATTGGCTCATCTGGCAGAGGCCTGAACACTGTGAGCCAAAGTGCTGATTCCAGCCACACATGCCACTCCATCTGCATTCCTGTGACTTATATAAAATATATGTATATCCAATGATATTTAACTTTGGAAGCTTTATAGCAGAAGATAGCAAAAACATAACTTCTGTGTTTACCAACTGTTAAGGCTGTAATATTTTCAGCGGGATTTGAAGACTTAGTCATCCTTTCTGAGAAAGACATGCACACCTTTCAGTGGCTTGATCTCTATAGGATGACAATTTATCTTCAAGGGGAATCAAAGGCAGATAATGAATATCCACCAATGCGGTTCAGACAATATTGCGATTTTATAACCCATCCATTTTCAGTCACATCTGAAAGGTGAATTCTAAAGCACCTGAACTTTGGATCATTACAGAACTAACTTCCTTGCCATTCTATCCTATGCTGGCTCTACTCTTATCACTTAGCAGAAAAAAAACAAACAAAACTAAAACAACAACAGCAAAAAACAATAGACCTGTTGCTTTGCTAACACAGAGGTCAGTCAAGTTTCCCTGTCAATACCATGATTAAAACACAAAATCTAATATGGCTGAAACACAGTGTAGGTAGTTGTATATATTTCTGTAGTACTGTAATAAAAAAGAACAAAAATGTATTTTGATCTGCACACACACAAACATAACAAACAGCAGTGCAGACAATCAATCACGTGAAGGTCAATTAGGGTTGCAAAATTCCGGGAATTTTCAAAGTTGGAAACTTTCCATGGGAATTAACAGGAATTTATGGGAATTAACAGGAATTAATTGGAAAAAACTGGGAATTATCTCAACTAAAGGTCAGGGACATAAAGACAGTTGGTAGAAAATCATATTTTAGCAGTCTTGGCTAAAACTATGAGATGTGATATGCATAAAGTTGAGTAGCCTATAATTTGCTATTCTTCAATCACAGGGGCATAACACACTTCTTAATGCAGGGCTATTGAGGCCGCACCTCCTATACGCATTGTGCATCCTCCCAACACATCTCAATGATTTCTAGAATTATGGACTGCTAAAGCAACCTTTATGAGCCACATACAGTCACTGATACAGACACGTGAGGCTACACATTTGAGGACTACAAACAGTCAAGCAAGTTATGATGATATAACTAAGATGATATTTGTTCTAAAATGTTAGTTTTTAGCTAGCCCAATCAAAATATAGATTGCTAGCTCACTGGTAAGGCAGATATGTTAAAGGTAAGCTAGCTAGCACCTTTGTATTAAAGAAGTTAGCTTATCATGGTGCTAGATAGCACAAAATGTGCTGTTTCTTCTGCGTCCTGCTAAGCAGTTTTACATAACCACACCTGATTTCATACATCATTTAAATGTTTTGATAGCCCTTTCCATTTGTTCAGTTTGCAATCTACATATTTAACAGAAAAATGCTATATTTTTAATTTAATTGTATATTTTTTGCAAATATGTCTTATGACAAAATATGTTGTTGGTATATGAGTCATATGGTCTATGTTTCTTAAAATCATCCAAAATTTCCAGTTAATTCCCATAAATTCCCATAAATTCACATAATTTCCACAAATTTCCATTTTTGAATATTTCTAAAATTTCCAAGCTAAAGTTTCCATGGAAAGTTTCCGGAAAGTTTCCAGAAATTTACCGGAAATTTTCCACCCCTTTGCAACCCTAAGGTCAATGTTGTGAATGGTGTGAAAAACCAATGAGAAGGTGCCCAGACACAGCATACCTGGGGAATGCCAACATGTGGGACAAAACACACATCTTGCTGTTTCTGTCCCTGTAATAATTGAGTGAACCCAATGAACACTAAGGGGTCCACTTTTCTTTGTTTCCCCTTCTTGGAAGGACAACATGAAATCCCCCCTATAAATCTTAATTACATCAAATTAAATTGACATTTATCTATTTAGTTTTGAACTAGGTCTGCTCCTTTTTAACTGTCTGAAATAAAAGCTCTTCTGGTTCTGTGCCTGTTGCTGAGAGGTAGGACAATGTGTACAAATGGTGCTCTCAACACTGTGTTATTCCCAGGGCTTCGTGTTCTCCCCCTCGGACCAGAAGATAACGCTAAAAGACTGCTTGAACGGCCGAACCTAATTAAATATACACGAGGCAGTGAGAGTGCATTGGATTGCGTGCACAGAGGATGGTTTGTACGGTTGTGAGGTGGCCAGGGCCAGCTCAGTTCAGGCCTGTTCTCACGGGAGGGAAGAGCGGTTTTCAAGGACACCGCCTTGGCACCACACTGTGAGGAGCCCTCGAGGTACACCGCTTATACATGCAGCCAAAACAAGGCATGGAGAGAAAGGGGAAAAAAGGAAATAAACTTAGCCTACATGCAAATGTTCCCTTTTTTCCCGGATTCGTCACACTGCATAATGCCTTTCATCTCTAACAGGGGGCTAAAAATAGATTGCTGTCTAAAATAGAAACTAAAGTCAGAATTAGGAGTGCTTTCCTTAGTGAGTACTGTGCCACCATGCAAAATTCAGGAGCATAGCAATCAGCAGAGTCCTCACCAGGTCTGCCTACCTGTCCGTATATGTCCTATACGTCTCAATTGCTGAGGGATCTAGCCCCATCACTCACAGTCTCCCTGACCGACAATACTCTTCTCTATTGATTCGCTTTTTAGCTACGTTTTCACAACACTGTGCCCAAGGGAGCAGAGATGTCAATAAGATGTGAAGAGGGGTGAAAGCTGTACCCTCTCCAGAGGCTCTTCTGATCTGACAAGGGAGGGCCCTCCACATGCTGGGCCTCGCTCCCCACCACAGCAAATAGGGTCAGGCCCTTGAACGGTTTGGTTCCCATGTGTCTTCCAGAGCAAAGTAGGTGGCCACATAATATGTGTGTGTATGTGTGTGTGCGTATGTGTGTGTGTTGGGGGGG
>JAGFZM010000002.1:1208460-1246169 GCA_017657215.1 Limnothrissa miodon | reverse complement strand
CAAATGTATTGTACTGTATTATTATATTCAAGGGGTCATCAGAGATTGTTTATGCCATACTCTTAAAACTGAAATCGTAACGTTATTTCGACAAACTCATCACACCTCAGATGAAGATTTTGCTGTGAAGGCCCCTGCCTGTAAAAAGGCTCGACTTGATATTGATAAGAACAAGAAATCAACTGCCAAATCCGCAAGCCAGGAAAGTTTAACTCCAACAGGCCATAGAGAGAGGTAATGGGATAATATGCAATTATGCACAGTACATCATCAGTTTCATAATTTACTTAATCATAATGTTTACCAAAAAATGATAATGATATGTTGTTGTGTTCAATAAACCATTGGGTATGAAGCATCAGCTAGATGAAATGCACATTACTTTAACACAGCTGTCTCAGAACAGTGTTACATTTTATAGAGTTACCTTCATTGTATAACCTAAATTAGTCAATCATTTGGTAAAACTTACATCATGACTTCAGTAAGAATGATGGTGTGCATTGAAACCTTAGACCAGGTGTTTCCAGCTAATTCTGCCCTGTACTGAATTCAGTCATGAGTATCTGTCACTGCAAGAAACCTCTCTTTCAGGGTGAGGCAGAACTTTTTAAGTACTATAATGGTTAATGTTATTAATAGGTTATACATTTATTCCTGTACATAGAGTTTAAAATGCCACTGACTGTTGTAGGCATATATCTCTGTGTTATGTGATTCATGATGTTTACATTTCAGGCGACCTCTGTCAGACAAGCTCTATGAAAGGGACCTGGAAGCAGCTCTTACTCTCTCTCTGCTTAAGACAACTGAAACACATTCAGTGGAGGGACAAAAACAACAGAGTTTGGGTCTGGATTTGGAACTCGCTTTGTGTGATGTGTGTGTGTGTGTGTGTGTGTGTGTGTGTGTGTGTGATGTTTTATATGTACCAAAATATAAATATACATTTTGTCTAATCATATACTCTTTATATCTGTGTTTTTGCAGTAGATGAGAACCAAGCTCAGCACTCTGCCCCACTACTCTCTAATTGCAGTTTGGATGGCAACAACCATGGTAAGAAGGTTGATGTTGATTTTTGCATCTATTTGGATTTAGACCAAGTTAGAACTATACCTGAACGACTCGAGCTATAGTTTCTATCAGGTCAGGAACTGCCTTTTCTATTACACTGGTAAGAACATATTTTTATCAATATATCAGATTTAAATGTTTTCTGTTACCTGTGTTTGTATCCACAGGTCTGAATGATATCACAAATGAGCACCTAGCCCAATCGATCTCCTCCAAGCAAAGGCGGACTGCTCCAGTTGCCCAGACTTCCCTGAAGGAGGAGAAAGATAGTGTTGCAGATAAGGATTACACCCCACAAGCCACACCAGGTGCCAATGACTCATCTTCCTTTATTAATATTCAAAGAAAACTCTGGTGATTTTCAACCCACAGTTGTTTGTTTGAGCTCACAGAGTGGTTTCAGTAAGGAAAGAATATGAAATTATGGTAGAGTGAATTGTGAAAGAGTATGGAAGAGTAAAACTGGGAGTCAATCAGCCCATATCCTTGTTCATTGAGGCTTTTGTGCACTACCTTTAGAACGATAGCATTTGGTACAACAGGTACAAAAGCTGGGAGCGGTGCACTTTTCACCTCATTCTGGATGTAAACAAGGGGGCTGACATTAAACTTTGCTCTGGAATGTGAATGTCAAGTCGAGAAAATGCACTGGAATGGATTGATGATAGCAGTTGAAAGTTCTATCTATCTATTTTTACTTTAAACCAAAATGAAAAAAATATATAGTCATTCATGTGATTTATTTGTTGTTTATTTTGTACAGACTCAGAAAGTGAATCAGATTTCAGTGCCGAGAATGAGAGTGAAGATGAGGAATTTATGGTCAAGAAGGGACAGACAAAAAATAAACAGAGCAAGGGCACCAAGAAAGCCCCCCCTCCAAAGAAAGCGAAGATGTCCCCAAAGGCTACCAAATCTAAAGCTCCAGCGACAACCCCAGGTAAACACAAAATGTGAATAGTAAACTTTATTTGTGTGTGTGTCTCTAAAGGGTTGCTTCATCACAACTGTTCTTTCCCTCACAGTCGCTCCCACCAGCCATGGATGTCTGGCAAGCCCCACGATCAGTGGGAGTCCAGTTATAACCAAGGTTGCTCCTGCCTTAAAGAAAGCGCCTTCCACTCCCCCCATGTCTAGGCCTGTTCTCTCCCCAAGCCCCTCAGGAGGCAGAGTGCCCAAGTGGAATCCTCCAGGTAAAACCTCAATTAAATCACAATATTGACCTACAAAACTCATTATTCCATGAAACCATGTTAAAAAAATGTTATTCAAGGTTGACTTGTTTGTGTGAACAGGTCAAGTTGGAAGAAGTCCTGGCTCTCTGCAAGGTTCTGCCGTAAAGTCTCCTGGTCAGGGCCTACGCTTAGGACTCTCCCGTTTGGCCAGGGTAAAACCCCTTCATCCAAATGCTGCCGCACACTGAGGGTTGGCTTTCAGCCCCCTAATATTCCCAATTAGTCTTCACAAACCTTCCCCAAAAAACACTTTCATCTGGATAAATATCGAAGGAGCACATTAACAATGAACTGTGTAACAGTGCCTCCATCAAGTGGATTCATATGGAATTTGCGTACATTTGTGTTAAGGTTGATGCCTCTTTTTTAAAGTCTGCTGAATTGTACATGTTTGTAATGTCAACATTTCTTTTATTTTTTTTTTTAAATATTAAAGATTTAAAATCAAAATGTCCAAAAACAACCTAATTCTGCAGCCGGATTGTTTCTACCTATTTTATTAGGCTGTTTGTTTTAGGTGGACACTGTGGAATCAGTATAGTCATTTACGGTGTAGTGGATTAAATCAATATGTTTTTTTTATAATGTAGTAATGTAATGTATGTAGTAAATGTAATATAGACTGTGCCACACCAATTGTGTATGATTTGTATGTTTATTGAATAGCCTTGTGCCCAGTTGTTCACAGTTATCTGGTCAGATTTAAGATAATAGATTGGATAAACAGGATTCTGAAACAGGATTAGATCACATCTGGATCAAATTTCCAAAAAGTGTATTCCAAGACTTTTTGGTTGTAGAAGAATTCAGTGAAGTCAAAATATCTGGATTTTTCTGATCCCAGCTGGGGCGTGGGTTTCATAGTGTCACTGTGTTTTTTTTTTTTACACCCAGAGCTCTCCCTACAAAACAACAACAAAACAAAAAACATATATTCTAACTGACCCATGTGGATGTGTCTGCAAACCAATAAATAAGAACCAGAGATTAACATTTTGGAAGTTTTGTTACCTGATGATTATAAACACTTTTGGTTTATTTGAGTTGCTTTTCAGTTGCTGGTAATAAGTTCTCAAAAAACATACATATTGACAAACATTTTTTGTCCATTACAGTCTAATTTTACCAACACTAAATGTATACATAACATAGATGTCTTCACAAGAAAACAAACAAAATTCCTTACAACAATAACCCAACAACCCCAATACTTCAACTGTTTAAACAAAAGGTCTTGAAGTAAGCTAAAAAGGACCAGAGCCCAGTTGTTCAAACAGGAAATCCCTTGTTTTGCTATCCAGGATCAGGTACTCCATCTTTTATGCTGATTTTTCATCCTGATCCAAATCCAAACTATTCAGGATTACAAAATCCGGATTACTGCTGCTTCTAAATGGAACCACATATGACAATGCAACCTACTAGACCTATAACACATTAAATAGATGTGCCACTATGCAGTACTTGGATCAATAACAGTGTGCAGTGGAGAATAAATAGAAGTACTGTATAGTACTTCTATTTACTGAATGTAAGTTCTGCATGAAAGGTGATTTTTCATTCATAGCACCTCTAGGAGACAGAAACTGTACTTTGTCTATTACATTAATGAAGCAGAATGTTTGAATCTTGTATTCTAAACGATAGCCCTAGAAAGCTCTGGGGATATCTTACCCGATTCCTGAAAAATCAGGAATAAAATAATTCTGACTGTGAATATGTGAACATACAGTCAATGGAGAACATAATATAACCTGTAAAATTTGTAGACTACAAATTCATGGATATTCAATTATCTTCATTGGTCTCCATAGTGGAGCAAAGTAAATGTGGGTGTTATCAGAGATTGAGTGGTTTGTGATCATTTATAAGTAATGTTAATTGAAAAGTAATGGTCCAAGAATTGAGCGTTGTGGGACACCACATATTAGGGACATTGTTGATGACTATAACATCCCAGCACAGTGGTCACGTCAGTGGAGTGGTAGTGATCAACATTGTCAAAAGTGGCTTTGAGGTCCAATAACACTAGGACAGATGCTTTGCCTACATCGGTACTAAAACATCATAGACAACTTTGATTAGAGTTTGCAAGTTTTTTCCATTTCCAATCTGAATGAAACCTGTCAAACTGCTACACTGATTTGGCAACAGATACGGACATTAGAATTGCACCATTTCACCCTTCGTACACTCACTACTAGATTGTGTTCCCATGGCACTTTTTTGTGATGGTTGATGGTTGGGTTAAGGTCAGTAAGAGTCATGAGACTTAAAGGTCTCCTTCCAAAATAAACCGTTTAGTACTTGATTTTTTTACATTACCATAGGTCAGCCCAAGTTGCACTTCAAAATGCTCAACTTCAAAATGCTCTCCTACCCCTGTAGTCTGTATTCGCCTGTGATAGAAAACAGCCGGGAAAAACGAGCAAATCGGAAAAGCCGTACAAGCCTACGTCACATTAAACATTAGCTATGCAGTTAGCCCGCCCTCAAGAAAACATTATTAGGATGCCTGCAGACAGACCCACTAGAGGGCAAGGGTGACGGATTGTGTCCAGGCCCCCTAGTGGCACTATTCCCTTTATTGGTGTGGGTTGCTGTGTTTTGTTTGCTTATGTAATTTTCCTTGGTTTTGTTGTGTGAACTAATTTGTTGAGTTGCCGGGATGCCATTAGAGGGGTCGGGGTCGTCCGGGTACACTCTATGAGCGTCAAGCAAAAAATCTTTAATTGTACAACTGTGCATGCAGATATATTCTCTGACCAGACATTGAGTAAAGGAACAAATAAATAAAGCAATATATTTTTTTATAGCCTGAACCCTCCTGCTTCCAACTAATTTCCCAGACTACCGCCCTGACAAGTTCCTTTGTGGTGAAGGGACTGGTTGGGCTAGTCCTTAGAGTACAAATAAAATATCTATTGAATTAGTTTGCTCTCCCTTGGCTTGGTCACACATGCAAGTACACATACTCACACAAACAACTTGAGTGAGGGATGATGCGGGTGAGCCATCCTAGAGGGCTTGTGCCTTGTGTGGTCGTAGCTATCACCGTCTTATTTATCTTTTTGAACTGGAAGATACTCTCCATGACAGAGAACATGGTGGGGAAGCATGGGAGTTATTTCCTCCAGGCCAATTACTCCATGCAGAGTGATGACATTATCAAAAAACTAGAGAGAATTGAGCTTCATATCAACAAACTTGGTGAGACAAGGATCTGCTGAAACTTTCCAGCACTCCACTATTTTAATAGGTTACTACAGTAACAATATGCAACCCTACACTTTGTTTGTAATGCACACATTTTGTGTACTTTATATTTCTGTGTACTTTTGCTTTCCAACAATAGGCTGTGTTAGACTTTTGTCATGGGAATATAAAAGGAGACGGATGCCGTGTGTGTGTGTGTGTGTGCACTTGTGTAACTTACGGCATGATAAGTTTAAACATTTTACTTGCATAAGTTTAAACATTTTAACTGCAGTGTAAAATGATTGCTGTTGTGATCTCAGTAAGTTCCCTCCAGGCACATGAGAATAATGGAGTAAAAAAGGAGAAGATGGTCAAGAACCTGTACCCAAAGTCACTTCTCTTCACCCACTGGCATGCTGATCTGACTGAAGAAGAACAGGTGGAAGCTGAACAGCTGTTTCAGAAATACGGATACAACACCTTTCTGAGCAACCGCTTGCCTTTGGACAGGGAGCTACCTGAAACACGTCATTATAGGTCAGCTGTGTGCAGTACAGCTATTCGCAGTCATGCATTGACACAATTGATAAAAAACAACAACAGTTATGCATGGCTGATTTTGACTATGTGTCAGGTGTTTGGAGCGGAAATACCCCAAAGACCTGCCAACCATTAGTGTTGTTCTGATCTACCTCAACGAGGCTCTGTCCGTAATCAAGAGAGCCATCTACAGCATCATCAATAGGACACCTTCCCACCTCCTAAGGGACATCATCCTGGTTGATGACCACAGCTCCAACGGTTGGTTTATCAAACTGTCTTTTGTTTGTCTTTGAAATTTTAACTCATCCAGGTCATGGTAGTCAAAGTGTTCAGTTATAGTCGACTGGACTTCTTTTGGAGTTTGTCTCTTGTTTGAAATGATAGCAGAACTTTGAACAGTTCTTTGAAGGAGTGATTCTGTTGACAATATGCTTCCTCTTACAAGTCAAACACAGTGCTGCCCTGTATTAGTTGGCGTTCAACAGTACAAATTTGCTGTGTTGACTAAGGAATCAGTAAACATGGCTATGCACTTGTAATGATATTTCCAACATGTCAAGAGGTTAAAAGCATGTTTACAGATTTCCCTGTTTCAGCGACCTATTTGCAAACTCCAGAAGGAGCATAACTAGTGTAGGTAAAAAAAAAAAATCTTTTCTTGCTACAGACAGCATTTATTGGCAACAAATAGCCTAAACAACCTCACATTCTGAAATCAACCAGAGTTCTTCTTTAAATGTGTAAGCGAGCCTAAGTCTAATTATTCTAAATTATTATTGTGGGCCTAAGTTTGTTGATAACCAGCCTAACACCAAACAGCTGAATCAATTAAAATCAGGCAAACATCAGATGTCTCAATATCAAAAGGCCACCTATATGTGTGTAAAACCGTATATATCTTTGCAGATGACTTGAAAGAGGAACTAAATGCCTTTGTGAACGCCATTCACTTGATCAGGCCAGGACTGATAAAAAAGATCAGGCACTCCAGCCAACTAGGTCTGAGTCAGACACGAATATCAGGGTGGAAGGCTGCCACTGGGGATGTCGTTGCCATTTTGGATGCCCATATTGAGGTCCACAAGGGCTGGTAGGTTGACCAAATTTCATATTTTCTATTCTGTATTTCTTTATTTCCACATATCTATCCATTTTGAACTCCAAATGTATATGAAGGGCACAATTTACTGTTGATTGAAAGCTTGACAAGTATGTAAGTTTGATCTAACAAGCATACAATGTGAAAAAAAAAACAGGAAGGTGTAATATGTATTTTTTTTGTGTATGTTCATTTTGTTGTGTGTATGTACAATGCATTATGGGTACACTCATTTAATGTTCGATTCTCATGGTTTATGTTTGTTCAGGGCTCAGCCGCTCCTTGCTAGGATCAAGGAAGACCGCACTGTAGTGCTGTCACCTGTGTTTGATAAAGTGAGCTGTTATGATTTTCAGTTGACAAACTACATGCCCTCAGCACAGGGGTTTGACTGGAGTATGTGGTGCAAGTACGACAACTTTGACCCACAGTGGTATGCCCATAAGGATGAGACACTCCCAGGAAAGTGAGCTCTTTGTTTGATCTATTCAATTCCAGTTGGATTCATGTGTATTGGCTTTACATTTCTGAAATGACTCAGCTAACTTTAAAAAGCAAACAGTATGGGGTGTTAATTATTGAAAGAAGTTTCTCCAAAGTTTCTATAACTGGTGCAACAGCTGTTACATTATGGGAAAATGTTTACCTTTAAAACTGTGACAGGAGCCCAGCTGTTATGGGGATACTTGTGGTAGATCGTGTCTTCTTTGGAGAGATTGGAGCTCTGGATCCTGGCATGAAAATCTATGGCGGAGAAAACATTGAATTTGGAATTAGGGTAAGTTTCAAGAAGAAGATCAAATAAAGAAATAAATAATAAATACTATCTTTGACTTTGATGGGAACGCTGACAAATTTAGTGGGCCTACATCTCAGTGTCTCCTCTTATTGTGATAAACGAAGACTTAAGGGTCCTAAATTAGATAATCATGTGGTTTATCTAATTTAGAACTCCACTCATGCGAAGCCTGGTTTCAGGTGTGGCTGTGTGGTGGAAGCATTGAGGTGATTCCCTGCTCTAAGATTGCTCACCTTGAGCGAATGCATAAACCCTACATGCCTGAGCTGAAATATCTGATGCAAAGAAACGCTCTCCGTGTGGCTGAGCTGTGGCTGGATGAGTATAAGCACAATGTCAACATTGCTTGGAGACTACCCCTAAAGGTAAACAGACATAGGCCACATTGGATCTACAGATGGAGAAAAGGAGCTCAATGAATTGACACAATATGCATTTACAAGTACAATTTGTGTTTTGATGCTTTTTCTGGTCTGTCTGAGTATAGAACCATGGCATAGATATTGGTGATGTGTCTGAAAGAAAAAAGCTGAGGGAGAAACTGAATTGTAAGCCTTTCCAGTGGTATCTTGACAATGTCTATTCCAGCTTACACCCACTCAACATCATCGGCTATGGCAGTGTAAGTAGCTAATACAGGCTTTGTTCTTTACATTGAAAGTTGCACAGACCGTACAGCAGTATATACGACTGAGCACATTTAGGGTTCACTTTTTAGTACTGTTCCTGAAACTAGACTTTATCCTCATTCACCTAAATCTCTGATATCAGTTGCAGAATTATATGGACTCAAGGGTGTGTGTGGATAACGGCCCCGTACCAGGAAACACGCCCATCTTATACCACTGTCATTCTTACACATCTCAGGTAAGCCCCACCTCAGCCACCACCACCTATTCAAGAGGCCCGCTGAAGAGAACCCAGAAACATCTTCTCACATGCATTGTCCTGCAGGCTTGCTACTATAGCTCCAGTGGTGAGATATACATTGGAGAAATCTACCTCTCTAATAACCAGCTCAACCGCTGTCTAGTGGATTCAGGATCTGGAGCCTTTCCACAGCTACAGGAATGCCACAATGCCAAACAAGCAGGCTTGTATATGCACTGGGACTTTAAACAGGTGGGGTTATTATATTTGCCTTCAAAGGAATAATAGATGTGTCCATGAACATGAAGATGCACAAAAAGATATATTTGGTCTTAGACATATTTTCCTCATCATGCAGGGGTCTGCGATACAGAACAGAGAGACAAAGAGATGTTTGGAGGTAAATAACAATGAGCTCGTCATGCAAGGATGCAGTGGTCAGCAATGGAAGATCACAAATGTTGTTGAAGATTCTTGAGACAGAATACCTCTACATTCAGACAACAACACATTGCAAAAAAATATCTATTAAAGACAATATTAATGAACAAATTGGGGGGTGGGTGGAATTTATGCAAGACTGAGCCAAACGTGTGATTTTAAATAAGCCAAAATAGCCGAGACAGGACCCATGATAAAAATTTCAGTTTCAACCCCTCTATTGAATCTTAGACAACCCAGAAAAGGGTCTAAAAGTGTGAAATGTGGACTGTGTCAGTACTCCAGTCTGGACTTTTCAGTTCTGCCTGTCAGTCTTGTTGAATTCTGTTTGTTTTGCTTCCCCACGTGCCTGTGTTATTTCCTGACCACACTCATGTCCTTTTTTGGTTCTTCCTGTCATTACCTTGTGGTGTCGTTTGTTAGCACACCTGTTGGACATTTGTCATAAGTGTTCTTGTATTTAAACCCTGCTTGGCCTGTGCTATTTTTCAAGTTGCCTCAGTGACTGTTGTGTATGTATGACTGATTGTGTTTGTAAAAAGGATTATGAACGCTGTGAACACAAGATTTGTGAGGGAATCTACTGTTTGTCCCTGGCCTGTTCTGGTCTGCCACAATGCCTGGTTGCCCCTGTCCATGTACCTGCTTGCTTTTTGTGAATAAATCACTGAACTGGTTTCTGCTCTATCCTACACTTGGTTCCTTTCCTTAACCATGCCTTCTTAAAAAGGCTGATTTTTAACTGATTGTATACTAATGTTTTCCCCCCGTACATCTGCTTTCTTCGCTCAAACATGAGGCACCCCGTGGTGAAAGCTTGCACATGTTTTTTTATTTATGATATATGCATCTTTAACAGACAATACTTTTTCCCTTAAATTATGTCCATCTATCTGTTTACCATTATGTGCACTACACCTCTGATATGTGTGAAAACGTACAATAAAGAATGTACTATATTTACATCAAACATGCATACATTGCATACATACATACACCACTTTTGGATTGCATATGCCTAAAAGTCTACTTGGAGTCGGCAGAATGGCCTGATGCATCGAACACTTTCACATCATTTCATTTGTGCAAAGTGTCAAATAATATACACATTGGCATTAATACTTTCTGCCTCAAAGTCAGTGCTTTCAACCCCCTTCTGTTTGCAGATTAGTCTGCATACCTCAGAGCTGGTGGAAACCTAAGCTGTAGGAATGATCCCTTAGGATCTCATTTAGGAGGAGCTAAATGAGAAACCAAGTGAAGAACTGGGAGACGCTAGCCTGGCTAGCTCTGAATGGATCTGTCTGAATGGATCAGCGATCTGAATGGATCTGTCTAGATGGATCAATGCTCTGAATGGATCAGTGATCTGAATGGATCTGTCTAGATGGATCAATGCTCTGAATGGATCTGTCTAAATGGATCAGTGATCTGAATGGATCTGTCTGAATGGATCAATGATCTAAATGGTCAGAAATGAATTTGTCCCATTTCTTCTGCCACACATCCATCAAGTTCTTCTTTAACTCTGTGGAAAGGGAACTGTACCTGCCAAACAAGCAGGAACATTTGATTTACATGATTATCCTAAACATTTGGAAAACACATTTTGGTTATGAAGGTAAACTCTCTAAAATGCTTACTTGATTGAATTCATAGCTAGTTGTTTAAGGGTGCCCAGGTTAGCACTCAACCCTCCAATTCCAACAAAGGCCTCATAGAAGTCATAGGAGAGTCCAGTGTTTCCAAACAGGGTGGGATCATCAGAGCCTATGACCAGTGGATAACCCTCTGCCATAAGAACAGCTGCAGGGTGATTGCGCATATCTGAGACAAGCTTCAACACCTGTGATTGAATGTGAAAATGTAATAGCAGCGAAAAAGATAAAATGAAATGCATTACTACTATATACATTCATTAATACTATATCAATAATAATATATACTATAATAAATAATTTAATTGATCCCTCACCTGATTTGAAATGGGACATACTTCTACAGCCACACTGTTCTTTCTGGAAAGTTCTTTGACTAGAGGATGGTGAGGCAGTGCATAACCATGTCCAATGCGACTGGTGTTGAACAGCAGAGCATCTAACAGGTTTGCATCAACATCTGTCCCCTCCAAGTCTACACACACACACACACACACACCACTTAATCAGACAAGTAACTGACTCAGATAAATCTGTAAATAAGATCTGACTTACCAGTCTCTCCTGCATGGAAATAGTAGGGCAGTTTGACTCCAAGCTGAGCAGGGAGAGAGAGTGCATCCCTGAAGTACCAGAGAGGCCTTCCATCATCCTCCCTCCCAACCTGTTATGTGTTAACCACATAATGTTGTCTTTTGATTTACAATATATTACTATGAATAATTAATTGGCATAAGCAATGTGGTGAAATAAATACATTTATTTTATCTGAAGTGCCCCTCACCAAGTCAAACCCTGCAATCATATCTGGGAAATTCTTTTGCAGTTCAATAGTCTCTTTGACAACAGCTTTGATTGTCGATACACACTGAATCCTGAAAAAAAAAAAAACTTTCAGTCAGTGTACTATATGACACCATTTAACATCTATTTATGCAAAACAACCAATAACAGTTTTTGTCAGTAAATCAATTTTCATGGTCCTTTTGTTAATGTCAAATGAGTGATAAATCCACTAGAAACAGATGAACTAAAATCTCACACTGACCTGTGCGTAGATACTATGATTCGTATTCCAAAAAAGTCAGGGTGTTTGGCTGAAAACTTGGCACTCACATCCTTAAAGGCTTTTACCGCCCAAATTTTGTCATGGGTTTTTCCATCAAGTTCATAAGTCTGCAACCAAAATTACTTTGCATCAGGGGTTGATTTGATTTTTCAAAGAAACTATGCAGCACCTTCTACATCATGAGGAAATATTAATAATTAACCTTAACGAGCTTACCTTGGTCAAACCACTCCTGATCTCAAGATACATAACATTGTCGGCATAAAATTCTATTAGGCTTTGGTAAAGGTAATCAGTAAATACAGGTGCATAAGTGATGAGTCCAGAGATAACTCGAAAAGCATCTTCAAACCTTGCCCACACGGCATCATCATTTGGGTATGCCTGCTCTGGGTTTTCAGTTAACAGGGTAAGATTCTGGATCAGGCTATAGGGAACAACAAAGCATCCCACATGAACATTAAGATACATTAAAGTCTCTAAAATGGAAAGGTAGATAAAAAATATTTTGCCTTACCACCCAGTAACCTATTGTTGGCTAGTGTGAAACTAATTATCAAAGACACATCCTTTCCTTTGAAATTATTCCAGAATTTTTTTCATTCTTTGTTGTTTTGCAATTCTAGTAAACGACACTTGCTTTGCAACGCTGCTTACAGCAGCGAGTCAGAGCACAGCTCACAATCTCCTATAAATATTGTCATTCCAAAAATGTGGCATATCAAGTGACAACTGATAGATACAGTGAGAGAGACTTGTGTGTACTATTGTGTGTGTGCACTATAAGTGCTTTTGCAGATTGGCATGTATGCTATTCATTCATTCATTCATTCATTCAGAACCTTTTGTCAAACTGCTCCGGATCAGCCATGCTGGCTCTCAGACTCTGTAGGTGGTGCCACGTGAGGCAGTCCCACTGCGGGTAGGGCTGTCTAGCTGAGAACAGGAAGCGCACAGAGCCGCTCCGGGTGAAGCAGATGTAGCAGTTGGGCCTGTAGGTGACATTTCTCACCAGCCATTCAGCACTCACCAGTGCCTTGCTATGGACATGGAGCGCCGCACCTAACAAATAACAGCTCTTAACACGTTTAGCTTGAACATTGAGTTGTTGCATAGGAAAGACAGAAGTCAATAATACAATGCAGATGAACAACAACAAAACAAAAACAAACAACACAAGTACATGGTACATATACAATATATATATATACAAAAGTATATATATATATATTGTACATATATTGTATAGCTTGTACATAAAACTTCTCATTTAAGGACATGTATATACCTTTGGGCATTTTTTGTAGGAGTTTAAAGACAGCACTTTTTTGAATGAATGGCTGAGCCTTGAAGAAATGGACTGATGGAAGGAATGGATCAGAGGCCATCTCTTGCACCTTCAACTTGTGCAAGTATGCATTCAGCTTGAGCTCTGCAGGAGTCAGTTCCACATTGCCCCCTATCTGTCTGGAGGCCTCCTGCTGCATCAGCATCTCCCTTTTGCGTGGATCAGGGACACCAATGCAAGGGGGTGTGAAGGCCAAGATCATCAGAGAAAAGAGTGGGAGGGAGGAGGTGAGGATTCTGACACCCATATTGTCCAGGTAATAGGCAGAGATCTAGTGAAATATACTGAATGTTAAGGCAGACATCTCAAATAAACAAAACATAAGCAATCAGACATTTGTATAAGATTCAGTAACCACAAAGACAGGTTATTGTTTGTAATAACAGGCATGTTCATTAAAGACATAATCTAAACCAATTTAAACAACTGAGTTGAAGAAAGGAAGACACACCATATAGAATGACAATGCTGGGTAGGCTGGTGTTCATGAAGGTTAAGAATCAGAAGAATCTTATTGTCTGTCATTAGAGAAAATCATATTAGGCATGGTTCTGCATACAAAATCATTCTAGTTTAATTATTCAAGTGGTGCAAAGGTTGGGCTGTACGATATTATCGGTGGACAGTTAGCTTTGCCAATAAGTGGTTATTTTATAATTGATCCAATCCAATATTATAGTATTGTCGTCCCATACCATCACATATGTGTGTATATACAGTATAGGTCAAAAGATCATCATCTCAGATAGATTTAAGGCAATTTTCTTTAGTTGTGGCATAACCCTTGCTTGAAACGTACAATGGAACCTCTCCTGAACTGGGTGATGAGTTTATAACATGAGTAACAGCAGGTGCAATAACTGCTAGGAAATAATGTTACGGTATGTGAGAATCTGTTTCTTTTCCTCATTCTAAATTTCCTCATCTATTCATTCATACTATGATTCATTTACAGCCCTTAGTATATCAGAAATTACTTGTTTAATCTCAAGCGAAGCCTCTACATGTTAACTAGATCCATTCCCTACAGATCTTCTCAAAAACTGCCCTCCCTCCCAATACTCGAGATTGAATACACTGAAGGCACCGAACCCCTCACTGTTCCCTGGTCGCCGCTGTAGAAGGCAGCCCACTGCCCTGGGTTAGCGCGTACATCACCTCACTGTGTGTGATCACTAATTCATGATTGGGTCAAATGCAGAGAGTAAATTCTTTGTGTGTGTATAAAATACACTAGGCCGATAAGGGATTGTAAATTCTAAAATACAAAACACAATATACAGGCCACTATAGATATACACTGCTGGTCATCCGGTGGGCATAATAACAAGACCAAGGGAGAAGATGGATCCCATGGACATCTAAACAAGGAAACATCTGACAATGAAGGGTTTTATCCTAGTTTTATACACAATAAGGTTCCATTGGGTCAGGGGACTAGTGAGTGTGAGAGCCACTATCCTGGATAAAACAAAATAAGATCAAGGTGGCCTAATGCTATCCTGGATTACAAATAAGATCAAGGTGGCCTAATGCAATAGGATGCTACAGTAAGTGATTACTTCAGACAACAGAAAGGAATATGAGGATAAGGAACCATCATGATAATACAAGTCCCTGCATAGTGTGCACCACTGACATTAAGAACTCCTCCGCATTTGTAAATTAATATTCTTGTGTAAACAGTATTTGTACATTGCCACACATAACTTTGTTATTGTGTACAGGGAGTTTTTTCCTGAGAGCTAGAGAATGGCAAATCATGCTTCAATAGACAGTCTCTCCCAAGGAAAGTTTAGTTTGTGGTTATTCTTTAAACACAATACAATAAGAAGCCTCATTCAGGAAAAAAAATACTCTTTCGCACACTTACACACATTTCAACATACATTTGAATACCACAAAATGAAAAAAGAAACTTACCAACTTCACATGTCTTGTCTTTGTCTTTTTGGGCCTCCAGATGAAGCTTGAGTGAGAAGTGAAATTCACTCCATCATGTTGAACTTTACATAGCCTAAGCTCCAACAACTCACAAAGCTGCCGGGCATTCCCTTTTCACATCCGCCCTGCCTAAAATTTACAGAGGGACCTAAACTCATCTGCTTAACACAATAAGCTCCAACATAACAATTCTTTGCAGTCTGGCTGCTTAACAGTGTTCTTGTGTGTAGACAACACTTCCCCATTCGAAGCAGTAAACTGTCAGCTGAATTCTTCCACTGTCAGGAGACGGTTCTATTAGGGTAACAGTAATTGAGCATGTGACCATTGCTGGTCTGTAAAATGACTCAGTTTTGAGAAAAAAGGACGGGCTTTTACTAACACAGGCCAACCCAGCATTGAGAAAACGAGTAACTTTGTTTGGATACAGAACACAGTATGAATGGGAAAGAAAAAATAATACACTGACCAATGTTTTTAATCTTAATTATATATTTGTTGAACATCAATATATCCTTTCCAATTGGAACCATTCGGGCCAAGAAAAATAAACAATATCACAGCCTTAAATATATGAATATGCATATTCAGATCTGAGACAGCACATACCTTGGATTAGTAATCCAGGATTAGAGAATATCAGAACAATCCAGTTCGATTGAAAACTCAGGTGTGCAGCTGAAGCGTTTTTTTTTTATCTGACCCAAGAAATAAATGGAATACAGTTCTGCTAATCTCCAGAGCACAAAGAACAACCAACTACGCTCTACATTGCATCTTAACTGTCAGTGCAGTATACATGCTTTGAGAATGCAAATATGGTCTACTTCAGAAATAAGGGAACTGACACAGGAGAATCAGTTCTTCTTTCCGTAAGAGTTATTTTTTTTTCTTTTGTCCAAGACAAAGACATCACAGTTTTGTCCTGACCCATTTTGCAATTAATTTAAATAGGATTCCAACCAAACCACTTGATTTAAGGAATATCAGAATATAGCGTGGTTGTGTCTTGATACTGGGTATCCAGACAACAGTTCTAAAGGCTTAAGAGAAGTTCAGTGTGTCTCTGTATCTAATAGTCAGCGTCCACTGGACTGGTGTGGTGTGTAAACATAAGCATCACTGAGCAGTAGTGGAGAGAACCGAACAAAAACAATGGACATCGCACTAAAAACACATTTGGTCTTCTCTTCTGTTTCATAAGGAACATCAACATTTATATACATACACACTGACATGAGGTTATTACCTTTCACACAACCGAAATAAAAATAGAAATAAAAAACAAACAAAATCAAAACAACAACACAACACCAAATACTGGACTTGTTGCCCTTGGTATGCAGTCATTCGCCCTGCTCTGGAAGCAGTGCCACATATTAGTCCAGGAACTTCCTGTTCTGGTTGGCACCAAAGAGGGCCACCCGGATCTCAGGCATCATCTGGAAGAGAGGAACACAATGCAGTCAATCCACCTTAAAGTAATGGCTTTAAACTCACTGGATGCTATAATGACTCATATTGCCAAGAGCGATGTTTCAAGCACTGCTGATCTGAACCCTAAACACTTGGCCCATGTAATGTTGCAACCGTTTAGGTGCAGCTTGCCTCAAGGCTACCAATTTCAGCAGTAAATGTCCAGGGAAAGCTTTCCTGGACTGAACTTCACTTAATTCAATCTGTCTACCATTGCTGTTTGCGGACTGCTAAAAATATCTAAAAAACCCAAGCCTTAGAGGGTACTGTAGTAGTACTGTGGCAAAACAGTAGAGGTATTATAGCAATGCCACAGTAACACCAGAGGGTATAAATATTTACTCTTCCTTAGTGACATCTTCATTTCCCTAAGGCAGTTTCTTCTAGTTTTCAGTCATACATTTTCAGTCTACATGGAATTCCAACTGAACTATTCCTCCTCTGCAGACGCTTGTTTCGAGAGATTAACCACTTAACAGGCATTGCTGACTGTGATGTATGAAGTTAAATACTATTTGCTCCCTTCAACAATTTGCTTCAAATGTTTACAATAAAACATTGTTTTAACAAACCTACTCTGCACATCCTAAATGGGTAATTGAGATAAGTGTACGGTCACATCATGTTTTAATTCTGCAGCCAGTCCTAGGGTATACCTGCTGGGCCATAAGATCAAGCCGGCTCTCCAGGGTGTTGGAGACTTTGATCTTCCCATCTCCATTGTAGATTTCAATACCTCCCGAGCTGTGAACACACACACACACACACAAATTATATTTAAAGCAATCACAGTAAATTAATACTTTAACATGACAAAAAAAAAATCCTTACATCTCTGGAGAGAGGAAGTTATCCTGATCAATGCGGACCTCAAGATTATTCTTGGCTGCGGCTTTGTAGATGGGGATGTTTTTCTGCACAGAAGCCTGGGAGCACACACACACACCAGCAAAGGCTACTTTGGGCTAACTGTAGGTAGTGATTAAAATAAATGAGTGAAGAACACTTCTAGACTATGTGTACTCATCTTCTTAATCACCCCTTTTCTTATTATTTTGCATTTTATTCAGCAAAATGGTCCAGTGGGTTCCTGGCAGGCCT
This sequence comes from Limnothrissa miodon, assembly GCA_017657215.1. NCBI lineage: Eukaryota > Metazoa > Chordata > Actinopteri > Clupeiformes > Clupeidae > Limnothrissa > Limnothrissa miodon. The sequence goes on along the minus strand of JAGFZM010000002.1, from coordinate 1,228,311 downwards.
TCCGAGGCAGAAAAAAAGATTACTAACCTGTACTATAGCCACGTCTTGCTTACGGCACCGGATGGTCACTTTGGGCTCCAGTAACTGGTAGAAGCCCTAATAGAACAAGGGAAATATATGGAAATGTCATTATATGAGATGAGAGGACAACATGATACTAGATACAAGTTTACATACAAGTATGAGTGCAAAAGTAGAGATGAAATTGAATGTAAAAATAAGTTTTAAACTACGATTTAAACCAGGGCGGATACTTACCTGGAGTATGAGTCCATCCAACAGGGCTGGGTATCTAGCAGGGTCTTTAGCCACGTTTGCAAGTCGCTGACGAGCCTCATTCAGTAGATCCTACACACAGACACAAACACACAAGGCCTGATCAGAACAGCTCATCCTTCACACAGAGATATTGTAATCTAGACGTGGAAAGAGGGACACCTACTGAAATCATGTCATCACGAGCCTTGAGGACCTTAAGACGAGCCTGATTCATCAGGTTGGACATCTGACTGTAAGTGAGAGAGTGGAATCAAGTCGGTCATTCTGCACCACACACAACTGGGGGAAACAGCGGAAGCTCAAGGACTCAACGGCACAACTGGCCAAGTGTGACAAATAGGAAGTCATTAATTATAGCTCAGGGCTGGTGGGAATTTCCACCTACTGTAAGGGGAGGAAGGAGAATGGCTGATTCTGGGGGTGTTAACTGTAGTCAGGCTTGCTTGCCGTCCGGTTTGTGTGTGACTTACATTTTCTTCTGCTGCTCGATCTGCTTCTCTTTCTTCTCATAGTATTCCATGATCTTAAGACGCTGTGTCTGGACCAGACGACCCTTCTCGATGTTAAACTCTTCCTCGGCCTACAGGAGGGGATAGTGAGGTAAACCAAATGAGCAGCAGCACTACAGACTACAGCCTCATACATTCACATACATTTATGAAGAGGATAATTTTTAGTTTTTTTTTTTCTAGCAACAATGACATAACTCAGTAATCAATAAGATCAGCTGAGTGGCACGTAATATTTAATGCAGAGCATTCACCTTATATTTTCAAAAGGTAACCATGTCCATGCATTATTCAAAAATGGTCATGTCTGTGTGTGTGTGTGTGTGTGTGTGTGTGTGTATGAGAGAGAGGCAGAAAAAAACTAAGAGAACCTAATTTACCTTTGCATCAATTTCCTCTGCCTTTTCATTGGCCTCCTGCTCAATGAAGGCCATCATGTGTTTGATCTATTAAGGAGAGATAAAGAAATGGTTGCAATATGCCATCAAACATAATGCTTCAAGAAATTCAAATTGATTTTTGAGGACTTAAACCGGTCTTGAAATGTCTTGAAGCGCATGTAGTGAAAGACTATATTTAAAATATCATTAGCACAGGAGTGTGAACTTTGTTACCCAACCATAGAATTAACTCCTTCACCTTTCACTAAGGTGTAGTATTTGCCTGTCCAATGACTTTTTCATTCATACACTACAACCAAGCTAGTTATAGCCCTGACATAAGAATAAGGATTACTTAAGGGTTACTAGAAAGTGTCATTTTCGTGAGTGGTTGCCTACAGAATAACTGGTTATGTTCCCTAGCTGGATTTCTGACAACAGACGCATTCAATCAAATTCCCAAGAAAAGAGGACATGTACAACTAATGGCAGGGCACCCCATGATCAAGTGAAGCCAACCAACAACAGTGTGTCATGTGACTTCCTTGAAAGGGCAATGGACACTTAATAGTACATATCATATTTAATTTGTGATATGAGTCTGGTCTGAACACCCGTATACATTAACAGAAATCCGAATAACTACCAAATTGTTAGCTAGACAATGATATTGGGCTGCATTGCAGTATTTAATCATTATTATCACATCACCACAATTTCACCACTCGCTTGCCACAATAAAGACTAGATAAACATTTAAGCAGGTTTTTAAACACCAGACGCTCTATGATAACTGAGCATCCAAGCATCCTTTCCTGAAGGTTAAATGCCTCTAATGACGTTAGCCATCGGTAGGCTATATAGCTAGCTTACCTGTTTCTGGACATCTGCGTCGCTTAGAGCCATGGTTCCTAGTGGTTAAAGTCAAATTTCCGAGTATTAAACGATTAATAAATACAAGCACCAACTGCCTGGAGATTTGTTTGCTAAAACGCTCGACTTGCAAATGTATCTGCCGTGCTATTCAAGCATCAAATCCCGCAGTATTGAATCACGAATACGTCCTGGACGGATCAGCTGATTCTCCGTCAAGTAGGCGAATGCTGTCACATGACATGAACTTCCTGTTGGAAAAACCAATAGGAGATTAGTGCAGTTAGTGCATAAACGCTACACTGGCTACACCTACAACAGTGAAAGCTACGAATGTAAGTTAAGATCATGCTCATTACATTGCAACAATATAAACATTTAATGAAAATAATGGAGAGTTATTTGAAATTAAACAGTTAGAAATGCTCTAATTAGCCAATTTACAGCATAAAATAAATGGCCAGAATGCTGTGATGCGACCTGATACGCATATAGAAATCCAACATTTTTGCACATTATAAAAATGCATGTAAGTCAGTTCGATTTACGGTTTGTGCGCGTCTAATTTTTGCCACCAGATGGCAGTGTGTGAGCTTGAATTTTGTTTTTGTTGGGCAGATCCACCCTTTTGAGATCTTTTCTAAAATAATATTTTATTGCTATAGACAGTAAAAGAGAGTGCCAATTTTCGGAGTACAACAGTAGTTTTTAAACTTGATTAAAGCTATTGGTTTTGATTAGTTTTGCATGTGTACGTGTTGGACAGGGAGGGGGCGTGACAGCATTGAGCATTCCAGTGCAGTAGTTGGTCAGTACAGTCTGTTGAGACACACTCTCTTGCTCCCCTCGCGTCCTATTCCCTCTGCCTGACTGTGTGTCTGTTCCTTCAACATATTTCTGGCTCCTGGGCTGCTTTACTCTCCTTGCCTCTACAACCTTTAGGGTTACACAGGTAGGATTTTATTACTTCCCTGAATTTATATAAAAAATTACCTGCAGTACCCTACACATCTGTTTTATGAAGCTCTGAGACTGATCACACTGCCTGTGTGTGTGTGTGTGTGTGTTCATGGACAAGGGCTCTAGTTATACTGTCCAAAAAATTGTGATTAAGTGTCCCTCTTGTGCTTGAGGAATGAGTAACTGAAAACTCAAAACTTGTAACAGTAAGTCTATAGAACTGTTAGTCTAAAATCACTGCAGTAAAATAAAATTGAGTGGTTAGAATTTAACAAAGTATGTCCATGTGGCTACCTGCGCTTGAATAGCAAGAGTCCTTTTACTGTAGGCCTACAGTGTTTTGTTTACTCTTTTTGATGGTACCAGTAATGCAGTTAATCAGTGAAAGGATTAGGCCTAGATTACAAAGCGGGGTTGCCTGAGTGCCGTACACTAAGCGTAAGCCTGTCTCCGCTCAAAGTGTTGACTCAGAGGCCGTAAATTCCCCCATTAGTCAATCTCTCCATGCTGTTTAACATTCAGACTGACCTCTAGCTGCTGTCAGTCGGGCATGACAATGAACGCCAGGCCTGACACTGCCTATACTATTGGTCCCTGACTGACCAGCCTACTTATACTTTGGCCAGGTTAATCCACATGGCTTCACTCACCATGAAGTGGTAATTTTGTCAATCCTGTTACTCAGAGAGAGAGGGACGATTGAGTATGTGGATAATCAGGTTTGAGGGTCTTAGTCTGATTGCGAGCAGGTGGCAGTCTGGATTAAAGACTAATATGTGGTCAATAGATAATAGTTTGTAATTCCACTCTTTACCCTTCTCTTTAGATGTGCATGACATCGCTACTAGTCACTGCATTTGTTGAACAGAATGAGAATTAGTCTAGATACCAACAGGATGCAGGTTTTTGTAGTGACCCAGCTGCTCATTCACAAAGTTTTGGTCATGTGCCAGTTTGGCGCTCTCTCCCAGCCAAATAAGTGTGACAACAAAATAGGACAGTGATTATGTTGTCCATGTGAACCGCTAGCAATGTTTTCTCCCAATTGTAATTAGTTAGACATAGCCTTCACGATTCTGACACACTGCCTCAGTAAAATTCTATTCCTCAAACAGTATGTTCAGAGTTAAACTTAACACTATGTAAGTGTCACAGATTTTCTGCTGAGTAACTAGACACCTTTTGAATGTGACCTGCAGGGCAGATGAGGTCCACCACTCAGACTTAACCTTTAATTGTTGACCACCTAAAATTAGATTATGCGGTTGAACAGAATCAGCAAATATCTCGTCCCTATTTTGCTGGCACATGAGAAGAACTGTGCAGGGAGACAGCAGCAAGAACAAACGGAGACACCCGCAGTGCAACCTCAGCATGCAACTGAGAAAGACCCGCTGCATTACAGAAGCAGAGGATGTGGCAATAAAATGCATGGTGGGGGGGGCAGAGGCTGATATTCCATAGACAACGGCATGACCTCTGATCTACAAGTGTCATCTTACGTGCTTGTTAGAAAGTTCTAATCTGTCATGTTTATTTGGTCACTGTAACTGCCATAGAAGAGAGAGGGATAGGGGATGAAAGGGAGAAAGAGAAAGAGTGTGTTCATAGCTTGTCTATTTTAAGGCTTCAGTGAGTGTCAATGACAGAGATCTTAGTTTTCCACACCGTCATACGCAGTGTTAAATGTTTTAGCCCTAAGGCAGCTATAGGAGAAAGATACAGGGCACACTTATCTGTCCAGACTACGTCCGGGTGCGTCAAGCCATGTGAAATTTCCAAAATAGCTTCCACTGCAAGAGGACAGATGGATATGTATATATAGCACTTGCGCATAGCCAGCTATGTGGAGACATGCCTATAGATAGAAGTGAATGTTTAACCAGGATAACACTGAAGATGTTGACTGAGGTGACATTCAAGATTATGTTCAACATGACCATGAGTCTGGTTGAAATAGTTAATTTTGAAAGGACATTGCATGATAGTACATAAGCATGAAAATTGACTGGTGAAATATGCATGTCCAATTTGTCTTTTTTTTGCTTCTGTCTACAGGGCTTTTTGCTAAGTTTGGAAGGTGAGGCCCAAGGGGCACCAACCTTCACAATGGAGGGTCCGAGTGCTGCCCCATCTCCGCTTTCTGCCTCGTCTGCCCTGTCCGAGGAGGGTCAACAGGGGGAAACTGGCAAACCCACAGCAGCCCTGAGCCCAGACGAAGCCAGCGGCCCTGAATCGTGGCAGACGGATAGCCTGGTTTCGTCATGGGCCACAGTGGGCACACTAGACCCCGAGGAGGCCAAAAACCTGGAAGCCAGTGATGCTCTACTGCTGGCTGAAGAGCGCAGTGAGAACCACTCCACCATCTCGGACATTGTCCACCTGGAGCGGGAGGAGGTCGAGCTCCTGGAGGAGGCAGAGGAGCAAGCAGAAGATGTGGTGGCCGGGGGAGTGGAAGACCTCCAGAGCAGCATGATGAGCGTGCTGGGCACAGAGAAGGAACTGGCCGAGCTGAGGGTGGAGCAGGTGGCCCAGGTAATGTATGGGGAAGCCCCCGAGCTGAAAGCCCCAAAGACTATGGAGATGCTCATGTCGGTGGAGGACCCTGAACTCCATGAGGAACCAGAGGAAGTTGTCTGGCCTCTTCTCTGTTCGACGCCCCCGCCTGCAATTCCAGAACCACCAGTGTCTGCTTCTGTCCCTGGCCACATCATGTCATCACCAGTCCATGAAGATCCAGAATTCCAACCACTCAGAGAGGAACCTCCATCACCGCCTTGGCAGGAGCAACAGCTGCTGAGAAAGGAACACAAAGAATCACAAGAAAAAGTGAAGAAAGAAGAGAAGGAAGAAGAGGCTAGAAAAGAGGTTCCCATTCCCTTCGTTCCACCAGCGCCCCCGGTGGACACCCAAGAAAAGCCCAAGACAGAGCCTGTTGTGGCTCCTCTTGCTAAAGAGGAGTCCTTTGACATCTCGACCCAGGAGGTCCCAGTGACACAAGAACCTGAGCCACCTGTCCCCCCTTCCTCTGCATTTGAGCTCACCACACTCCTCTATGGCAGTGCTGCTGTGGTGGCTGTAATGGGGATGGTGGCTTATGGAGCCCTGGCACTCAGTCGGAAGTAGTCTATACTTCATCACACTGTATCAACATAAAAGTGGACAACAATAATACTGTTTTTTTTTTTTTTGTGGAACTGTAGATTCTTAACATATAATGTCACAGTGAAATTACACTATATGCAAAAGAAACAGAACATTGTCAGAGTGTTTAATTATTACATTAAATTGGTAAATAATGTTAATGAAATGTGGTGAATAACTTTTATTTGTGGTGAAATCTGATTTTATTATTAGGCCTACTGCTAACCCATGATTTTATCAGCCTAAAAAAACAACATGCAAAAGAAAAGTGCCGTTGTACTGAGTCTGACTGGGCTGTTTGGAATAATGAGCGAGACCCCGCAGGGCGGAAGCAATGCTCAGCTGACCCGTTGACAACTAATTCTGAAGTAGCGCACTTTCACCAGCGGAATGAGATTGCCGTGACTGACAACAACGTGATAAACTTAGACCTAGTTCATCAAATGCATTGTTTTCCTTGCGATATGCATATTATTATTATTAAAAACAAAAACACTAGTTATGGAAGAAGCGTCCGATCGATCAGCACTTCTTGAATGGGAGGAAGTTGCAGCTTTGGAAGAGCCCTCCTTGGCAACCGACACTCAAGAAAGTTTTCTTAGAGCAACCAGAGTAGGTAGTAGGGCGCTTGGTAGCACGGTGCCGGGTAGAGGATGGAGTTCATGCCCTGGAGAGACAGTGTCCGGCGTAGCCAGCTCAGACACAGGTGTTCAAACGGACATTCAAATTTCATCACTTTGGCAAAACTGTTATCAGCAGAAAGCAAGGCAATATGTGAAAAGTCGTGGACACGTACAATGTAAAGGTATACCGCAGGACCAAGTTCTTGCTGTATTTGTGGTGACGTTTGATACAAGATCGGGTGAGTGACGCTTTTGCGCGAAGAAAAACAATATTTTGTAAAACTTTTCTCGGGGGAACAAAGTTGCTTATGCATACAATTAAATTATCGTATTCCTTAAACAATGTTTTATTGGCATCAAATACACAAATAGCCTACAACTCAACGTTTGGACTGAAATACATTAGGATTAACTATGCATCACGAGTGCGATTTGTAACGTTAGCTGCCTGAAACTGTTGAAATTAGTAGGCTAGGACTCCTATTGCTCACTTCATACTTTTTTGGCATGCTATAAGATAAATTGAGAAATTACATTTGTTGACTATCAAAATCCTTATTTTTAAATATATATTATTTTATTTTAATCTTTAACGGGAGAAAAAAATAGCCTAAGTCTGCGAGTAGATGCCCCAAATGAAGATGAACTTAATTCTCCAAGTACTCGGATTCAGTTAGCATAATTGTGCAGTTATAGACTGATAGATCATATGCCTCTTCTGCTAATGATCGTCACGAGGTGCGGTCTGCAGGCCATCAAATACACAATTGGGACCATGAACGATAACTACGGTGCGCATACAGTGGGCTTAGTCTTGCATGATATTTCATAGTATTGTGGCGATATATGAAAGACAAATTTTAAATAGCTGGCCTTAGTTTTTAGCTAAATTCCACGTCTACTCTAAATTGCTGAAAAATTACTTAAATATCAGCTGATCTAAGATTCTCCATGATATAAAATTCAGAATCCAGAATCTCATCCATAGGCTATTTGAGAAAATGTCATGGACTGGTAAAATACTTATAAGTTTATTATAATATCACACAGGCCTCTATTGAAATTACAGGTAATATGTTGGAATGGTGCCTACCACAAGATTTCAACCTTGATGGAGTTGAATTCAAGTCCATGGCAAGTGGCTCCCACAGAATTGCCAATGACTTTGTGTGAGTTCAAAAATGCTTTTTTTTAGCAACTTGTATGTAGATAGGAAGGGCCTCAAGTATGACTTTCTGTTTCTTTCCCTCATTTGCTTTTTTCCTATTCTCAGATATTTCCGGAAGGACTCATACTTTGGCCTGGCATGTTTTGCCAATTTGCCTGTGGAGAGTGAACTGGAGAGGGGGGCACGGATGAAGTCTGTGGGTATCCTCTCCCCCTCCTACACCACTCTCTACCGTCACATGACATTCTTGGAGAACCAGGTCAGGTGAGCAGAAAACTCCTTTTTTGTTGCGCTTTTGTTTAACTCCTACTATATTTTACACAACAGCTGTGCACCGTGCACCAATATGTTTTTTTTATTTCTCAAACATTTGATTTAACAGTATTCAGAATGTCAGGGTAATTAACAAGATATGAATTTACTGTAGCATCCTTGCATTGCCAATGACAGGACTTCTGTGTTGTTGGAATCTGAACAACAGTTTTCCTACATCAGCTGGGACTGTGGAAATGGGGCATGACGTTGAATAACCACAGTAGGAAGCATTGCTAAATACAATTACTCATTCGTACCTCTTCAGTAGTCCTTTCTAATGTGTACAGTGTATCATCAACTAAAAGGTTCTTCACTTCAGTGTAGTTGATTAAAAAAAAGTATTTCCTCTCTTGCTGCACTGAGCCTATTTGTTCACCCTCTAGTCCGCTCCCTCTTGCTCATGTGGTAGCCTATTTCACTGGGGTTTTGTTTACTGTTTTCAGAGTAGAAATGCCGTCCTCAGCCACAACAAGGTCACTGTCACTAAAGACTGTCACCAAAGACAGTGGATGTCATGCTGCAGTTTGCATTCTGTAGAGTCCCTGGCTTGGCCTGGTGATTTGTTTAAAGCTCAACCTCTCAAAGCAATCCTAAGAAAATTAATTCAGTAAAATGCCCAGCATCTGATTAGAAATGCCAGATTACTGAAATTCCGACCTCCGGATTTACCTGCCTGGCACTAGGTCCTGTATTGTTTAGCAACCAGAATTTTGTAATTTACTGTAATTTACTGTTTCCTTTGTGGATGCAGGAACCAATTGAGGTTTCCAGGCCAGTACTCTGCCTTGGAGGATTTTTTTGAGCAGAGAAAGGGTGTGCTTGCTGCCAGAACAGAACGGAACAACTTGGCTGCTGCCCTGCCCACTCCCAAACAGTTCATGGTGCCTGAAATGAAGGTAGCAATACTTCAGAGATTTTTAGATGTACAGTGGGTTTGTGCATTGTGAAATATTGAACAAGGAAATGTTCAGGATCAGGAAATGGATTGGCTGGTGAATGGATGGGTGCATGTCTCTCCTGAAGGTTACTCATCCGGATGGATGCATGTCTCAGTTTGTGCAGTTCTTTGAAGAGCAGGTGATGGTGCTTTGGAAGTTTGCTCTGCTGAGGAGACGCATACTGATTTTCTCCCCTCCCCCTGTGGGTGAGGTGTGCTACAGAGGTAAGGAGATTCTGCTAGCATGGGGGACACAGCCACATTATTAAGAATACTGGTTTTCCAGTTTTAAAGGCTAACAACCCACGTCCTCAACTGGATTACGTGATTGTAACAGCTCATAAAGTAACTTGTATTTTTTATTTTTAAATAATGTTTCTCTTTCACTATATATAGTCTCAATGTTTAGTCTTTGTTGTACTGTTCTCTGTTTTCTCTGCAGTCTACAGCTGCTGTGCCTTAGCCAATGTACCTTTACCTGATGTCAGTAGAGGTCTACCCCCATTCCGTCCTTTCTTTTATGTGAACGTGCTCGACATTAACAAACTAGAGACAGAGCTGTCCTATGTGGCATGTAAGTATATAAGTATATTAGAACTGTTAAAAATATTTCTCAAAATCTTTTTTGAGAGATTTATGTTAAGTTTTGGAGCTGCTCTTCATATCCAAGGTACAACAGAGCGCATTTTTGAAGAGAAGAAACACCTTTTTGACGTCTACGTGGACAATCAGAACGTGACGACACACAGGGAGAGCTTGCGACCACTGTTGCGCCTCACGAGCTCTGATCGAGACAAGTACAAGAAGCTGCAGGAGAAAAGGCAAGACTATAGCTGCAGTAGTGAATCTTACTTTTGCTTGTTCACAGCAGACACCCCCTCTTGTCCCTTTCTAAAGCAAGTCAAATTTTTTTCTGCTGCTGTGTCAAGTGATTATTGATTTATTCATCGTGCAGGAAGAGGTTGGTGGGCAGCGCCACTTACACTGAAGAGGAGCTCTTTACTTTGTAAGTATGGTAGATGGGTAACAAAGAAAATATAGCATTCTAAATGTACTGATCCTTGCTGTCTGAACCAGGTACTGTTTGTGTCTATTTTTGTTTTGAATACTTGAAAAAGGTCAATACTGTTGAAAAGAAAGCTTTGAGATGATTCAGTTTTATTTTATTTGAACCTTTCTGATTGCAGGTTTTTCTCGGACCTGAACACTAAGATTTTCCAGACACTTCAGGAGGTGGCTGCCCGTGTAGACCGTGCCCTTACCGAGCAGCACGTCCGGAGGATGGGATTGGATCCTCACGCTGACCACAAGTTTCTAGTTAACATATTGGAGACGTATGGCTTTGATGTCATGCTCATGACCGACACCTCCTGTTGCTTGGGAAGTAGCTACTTGTAGGTGAACAACCACGGATGGCATCGAGGGCATCCTCTTTTACAAACGGAGAAGGCCCGTCCACTGCTGGGAAGCTGGTAAACAAGTCCAGGGATGCAGTATAGAAGAACACTGTAAGAATGGCTGTAATTGTCTGGCAGCACATACTTTCCCATAAGCCTTAACAAGGTTAAGCACCAGGGTAGACAAAGAGTACCTACACAGACTTATGCTCAGACCGGTTAACTTCTCACCAGCCCCTGGATTCTACACAGACTTGCACTGATTGCAAGAAGTACAGTATCAAGTACCAAGAAATATTCTCAAGTCATCCTCACCATATTTTCTGTTGCTCTTTAATATAAGTAAATATCTTTCTTGTTTACTAATCAATAAATGTGGTCTAAGTATTTGTACATGGGCAGTGGTCCTACCTTGTATTGTAGAGGGGAAGTGATATCGATTTGGGAACAGGAGCTGTTCCACCACTCTCTCTCAGTGCTCAGCCTCTCGCTCCATTGGGAGAGCTGGAGTCTGGCGGAGGCTCAGACCGTAGATCTTTGACCGAGCATTGGATACGCATGTCACATTAGATCAGACTGGGATTCACAACAAGCAAATCATTTGACAGGAATTAGGTAGGAAGCTCTACAGAGCAGCTTTCAATATAGAATACACTAAGGTGGAAAAAAGGAACATTAATGTTACAATGCAGCAGGAAACTACTATTGAAAATGTTCATCATGTAGAATGTGTAAGAGGCACAAATCAGAATTGCTACTATATGGTTTAATATCCATCTATAATTAATCTGAAACACTTTGAAATATATGAAATACTAAATAACTGCAGAATCACTTATATAAAACACATTAAACATATCAGCTTTAAATTTTGATCTATAATTTATCTAGTAATGATCAATGATCCATTGATCCATACATTTTACCTGTCACCATCAAGACAAATTCCAGAAAGTGATTTATTCATTAAATAATGATTTATTTCCATCATCTGTATCAGAAAACACAGCACCCTTCCATCGCAAATAATTAGTTAAAAAAGTATAAGGAATGGAAAATAAACAATAATAAAGCTTCAGCCTACATCAGTCTTTCTATACAACTGTACAGAACACAATGTGCCCCAAGACCACCATTTTTACCATAGAAAGATCCACCACATACCCACAGAGTTCTTTATACAGGTAACTCATACTACACTGATAAAAGAGAAAGAACTGTTAACTGTGCTTTATTTGAATCATAATTCCACCTGCTCTGTTGCTAATGCAACTACTTTTTAAAGTGAAATATAGTTTTAAACCTACTTTGACCCATTTAACTCATTTAAGACTCCAATTTCAACAGTGTTATACTCGAATAGGTGTATGAGCTAGCCACAGAGCAACAGGCCCAAATACAAAACGAAGTAATTGCAGAGTTTGCGTTGATGTCCAGGTATGAGACGGGAATAGCCTGGGGTTGGGGTGGAGGAGCTCAGCAGTCCTTCACAGAACAGGTAGCTCTCTGGAGCAGCTGAAGCATGATGGGATAGACAGGCGCAAACTCCTTTCCTTGGCGGGCCTTCACAGACTGCACATAAGCCTCCAGAGCCCCTCTGAAACACACGTACACACACACACACACACAGACATGGAAATTGGGGGGTTAGGTTACAGACACATAGTGTTGAAAACAAGAAGTTTAAAAGGCAGGAAGGTCATTAATTAACAATCAGCATGGCATTAGCTTTAAGTACCTCTAGAGGTCACTGTCCCATTACACAAAGGCATGTAGTTTACTGCTTCTTTCTGACACATGGAGGCGCCAGGATCCTTGGTTTCAACATCTCTCCCACCCCCCACCCCCCACCCCAAAGCCATCAATCGTGTGGATGAGTTTGAACTCATTTGAACAGAGGTTAATTCATTTTTTAAGAGAAAATAATTACTGTGGCAACAGCACATTTATTATTGACAGAAATAAAGGTGAACAAGTCCCAAAATTCAAAAGAGCTAATTTTTAGACAAATTTCATGCAGGAAAAATTTTTCACAGTTTTTCTTTCTTTTTTTTTAATAGCAGGAAATCTGTCAAATGAGATCTGTGCAGCGACCCCTTGGAGTCAGCCCTACCTGATGAGTGTGAGGCGGTCCTTCTCAGAGGGGTGGTCATCCAGCCACTGGGAGTAACGGGCGATGGACCACTCAGCTCTCTGTAAAAAAAAAAAAAGAGGAGAAAGAAAACAACAACCACAACATAAAAAACAGCAGGTCATGAGTGTGAGCATGACAGGGACCTCTGTTAACCTCACACTCCCAGCGTCTCTCTGCGTAACATTGCCTGGAGGCCACTAGCACTAGGTCACAATTAGCACTTTCAGACTGACACACACACACATGCACACACACACATACACATACACCTTCATTAATACCCACCTGGGTGATGAAACATGACAGACTATTTTCATGGTTTGAAATATGCAGCAGTGTATGGTAGAGATTCTGTCAAGCTAATTAATATGACAACCTGAGTGTGCGTGTGTGTGTGTTGCAACATGGGCTATTTGTATCACTGAATTTATGTAGCAAGTGGTATGCAATTGTCATAGTGCACTGATGCCTGTGCTTAGCTGGCATGCCAACTAACCTATGTGTGTGTGTGTGGGCTCACCTGATGTGGTGTCTTGAGCTCAGGGGGCGCGCGTGTGAACAGGAAGTGGAGGATGCAGCTGTACGGGATGACGTCTCCCAGAGCCGGGCTGCTGGCGATCAGCTCGCTGGTCTGGAAGAGCAGCGGCCTGTGGAGTCCCAGCACAGTCACAACAACACGCCTCAATGAACACGGGCCCGCGCCACTCGCAGCACACACACAGCCACTCCGGCACATCGGGCCGTGAAAGGAATTTTACAACACATGGAAGGAATTTCTCAGGGAAAATGAATGGCAATTAACAACATCAGTCATTGTGTAGTTGATCTATATTTAGTTGATAGTTATTGAATTCTGACCTTTATTAGAACGGCAACTTCAAATCATGAGGGACGCACTGCCTTTACAATGAAGCATTCCATTCCGTTTGTGTGTGTATGTCTGTGTACACAAGTGAAGCAGGGGCTGCTGGGTTGTGTGTGTGTGTGTGTCTGTGTACACAAAGCTGCTGGGCTATCCTCTGGCATAAACTCCCCCTGTTCTTCCCAAGGCCTGAAGCGCAATGTGTTCTGGCACATCGTTAGGCCAAAAGGGGTAGGGTCCTCATCAACACACACACACACACACACACACTTTGTCTCTCTCTCTCCCTCTCTCACACACATAGACACACAAACACACAGTGTCATATGGCTGGAGTTCATGCAGACCCCATGAATAATCTGTGCACTTCCACCATAAGCTGCTTGAACAAAAGGTTAATGGAAGCCCTGTTATGCCATCACAGTGGATGAGCCACGGCCCTCGGAAGGCACTTGCTGCCTTTACATTCTGGCCTCATGCTGTTGCAGCAACTCTAATGCCAAGGAAATTCAAGGGCTGCATGGCTTTCCTACGCACATTACATGTGCATGCCTGCGCAAGCACACACACGCACACACACACACACACACACACACACACAGTCTTTGTACATGACTCAAGGGAAGCCAAGTTTGCACTGGTACACTGGTATGCTTCCACAACATCTTACAAGTAAGACGGGAAGAACATATGAAAGAAAAAAGTACAAAGACAGAGAGAGAGAAATTGTGAAATGCATGTAAAACATAAGGCCCATCTGTGTTAGGTCAACTGACTGACGAGGGAAAGGGAGTATGTGGGCATACTGTATGTATGTGTGTGTATGTTTGTGTGTGTTAGTATCATTCATCTGGGTGTTGTGGTGTTCAGTTTGTGTTGTTATGTTAAGCCTGGGGGCTTGTGTTGGCTGAGGATTGCAGCAGCAATAGTCCCATTTGTGTGTGTGTGTGTGTGTGTGTGTCTGTGTGAAATAGAAAATGCATATACGCTTGCTTTCTATCTGCCACAGCCGACCACAGCAGGGGGGCAGAGGCACAAATAAAGTCTATCCAGCTTCAACTGTAAAAAGCCCTCTCTCCTCTCCTGCCCCTGAGCGGTAATGGTCCACACAGAATTTCTGTGGGAAATGGAGGAGAAGAGGTATGTGTGTGTGCGCACATGTGTGTGTGTGTGTGTATGTGTGTGAGGGGGCGACATTGGGAAAGGGGAGGGGGTGAAATAAAAGCTCGGCTGCCTGCTGTCAAAGCCGCACCACCAGGTTTGCCTGGCTAGCCTGCAGCCAGGCTCATACCATCAAACACCTGGTCGGATCACAGCCAGCCATCACCCCATCACCCCACCTCCCCCATCTCAACCCCAGCTGCCTCCGGGCCGGAGTAGGGCTTTGGGAGGGGAGGCTGGAAGACACGTACAACAGGGCCCTAACTCCATTACCTGTCCTGCATCTACAACAGGGATGGAGAGCAGGCCAGGGTGAGAGAGAGAGAGAGAGAGAGAGAGAAAGACAGAGAAAAAGAGCAGAGGAGAGAGAACAGGGACAATTACAGCTCTTAATTAGGAGCCCGACCCAAAGAAACATGGTTCACCAGGACAATCCATTCGGGCATGTAGGACTGGGTTTTTTTAGGGTGAGCGTGGGGAATGTGAGCTATTCGACCTGCTAGGCCAAATTAAAAGCAAGAAAGAGCAACACAGCAGCGGATCTTCATTAAGTCGGCTGAAACAAAGCCATTAGGGCTGGCAAATTAGCGATGCAAGCGAGCGGTGGGGGCCCAGGTTGAGGATTAGACCTCTGACTGCTTTCGGGCTAATCACGCTGGCACCTGCCACCTTCCGTCCCCCCCTCGGCCAGCGCACAGGCTAGCGGCTAATTAGTGGCAATATTCAGCAGGGGAAGAGACCTGGGCTAGCAGGTTCGGTTATGATAGCGGCGTGGAGGGAGGAGACTCCGAGAGGGCGAAGGGAAAGAGAGAGAGAGAGAGAGAAGAAAATTATCTATCCACTGTATCCACTGCCAGGTGTTCATTTCCGCAGATGAGACTCACCTGAAGGAGCGCAGCAGTCGATACGGCTTCCCCAGGTCTGACACGCGCCTGCACAGAGGAGCCACGCCCAACTCCATCTGTAACACACACACACACACACACACACACACACACACACACACACAATTAATGTGAGCAGCAGTGGCTGGTGGCTGAGGTGAGCAGAGTGGGCCCTGCTATTTCAACATGGCAGACAGATAACTGGGCTAAAGGCAAGAAGGGGATGTCAATCCTCGCTCACACCCTCCAGCCATGAAGACCATAGGAAGAATAATGAGCTGGGACATAAGAAGCGAGAGATGGAGAAATGAAGAGAAGAGAGACAGGAAAAGTGGAGAGATGGCACTAAGTATGGACACTTGTATTTCTCTCAAACTATTTCTCTCTCTCCTCACCTGGGCGAAGTCGGCGGCCAGTCGCATCTTGCCACCCTCGCCGAGCGGGCGCAGCAGGCTGGCGTTGCGGATGAAGAGGTGGATGGCGCGACGGGCGATGGCCTCCGTGTTGTCGTAGATGAAGTCCAGGCACTGGTAGTGGCGCAGGTAGTCGCTCATGCAGCGCGCCACAAAACCCTGCAACTCCTTCATGTAGAGAGAACAAGGCACATCCGGGCGGCCTGGAGTGGACAGAGGCCTGGGTACACACACACACACACACACACACACACACACACACACACATAAATAATGCGGAAATGATAACATAAATCTGCCCATAGATACACACAAACATAAATTAGTTCATGCCCCGGCAAACACAAACAAACCCACAGAAAGATTTGACCACACAAGGACACAAGAACAAACACACAATGGTTTGACAGACAAGGGGGCATGCAATGACACAAAAACATACTTTTACACAGTCACACACACACACACACACACACACACACAGACTCACATAGACCCAGACAATAACACAAATATGCACATGAATACAAAGAGCAATATTTGCATGTGAAGCCTGGGATTGGAGGCACTTAACCTTCAACATAAGTGCCAGGATAAGCTCTACCATAACAAGGCACAGGGACGTCCGCTCAAAAGCATGTTCACTCTTTCTTCATTTCTGAAGCATCTCATACACATACACACACACTCATGCAAACATACATACACACATTTACACACGCACACAAACACACACACACAGAGCTGAAAGTGTGACATGTGTGATGCCAATCGCTTCGCAGTCCCTATCCCTCGTTCCCTTCCATCTCTCTCTCTCTCTGTCTCACTTCCTCTTTTCCATATGTTTCACTCGCCACCCCGCCCCCTCCCACTCTCTCACACCCCTCTATCTCACTCCCCACACTCCCTCCATCTCTCCCTCTCTCAGCAGTGCATCTCTGCCTGCTGGGCCAGCTTCATGTAAAGCACATATGATAAGAGCACAGAAATCTGCTCCCGGGATTTGCGGGCCGAGGCGGCGAGCGTTCAAAAGCAAAGAGAGATTAAAACCGCCGCAGACAGCGGTCACGTGCTCTCTCTTTCTCCGTCTCCCGTCCCTCTTTTATTCTCTCACTCCTATCTGTTTCTGTGTTACAAAGAGACAGAAATGCCAGGGGGTCCCAAACAGACGTTGGTCATCAATATGTGCCTTCCGCTGCCTTAGTGCCCATTACACTCGTACTCCCTCTACCCTACCCCAACCCCACCCCCACCACCAGCTCCCCACCCCTCCAGAGATATCCGAGCCACCCCTGGGACGGACAGGGACAAAAGAGTCGGGGCGTCACCAGCCGGAGCGCGGCGGCTGCTAAATGTTATCGTCCTCCAGCATGTTCGCTCGGCTTTTTGGTCCTTATGCAGAGAGAAGGGAGAGAGGGAGAAAGAGAGTAGAAAAGAGAAAGAGAGAAGAAGAGAGACAGAAGAGAAGAGAAAGTGAGAGGGAGAGAGAGAGAGAGAGAGAGAGAGTAAGAGAGGGAGAGAGAGAGTCTAGGAGGAGGACAGTCTTTGCTCGTTTGTAGGAAGGGAACACAGTTTCCACAAAGGGCTGAATAGAGTCCAACAGTATCCACTAGTGATGCTCGGGTCAGGCTTTTTTAAAACCCGCCCCAACCCGACCCATCAGGAGATCCGAACCGCCCCGCCCGACCCGCAAAAAAAATGGTCGAACCGTGACCCAAATCCGACCCGACCCGATGAAAAAAAAAAAAACGCCAGTGTGTCTACTGTCGCGGAACCTAGCTACCAGTTAAGCGGAGAGGACTAATTTGGAACAATGGTATCCAAATGACAACGATTTGCGCCTTAAAGATAATGACAAAACTTCATGAAGGATTAATTAGCCTATGCATGAAACAACGCCAAAAAAAACTAACGATCGATTTGTCGTTTTTATTAAAGGATTGCCAAAAATGAAACACATTTTTCCTGTAGGCCTACAAGACACAAGTTGTTCCAAGCTGTAACATAATCATGGCATAACAAAGCCAACACAAGTTGTTCCAAGCTGTAACATTATCATGGCATAACAAAGCCAACAAAGCCGTGACATTTCAACAATCTAAGCTACAAAATTGAAAATATTGGCCGACTTTATTTATGACATCTGTTTGGAAGCACTGTGAAGGACAGCAATAGAATCCACTGTGCCAGGGTTTAGCCTATTTCGACGCGCTTCCAGCACGCCACCTGCTGAACTGAATGCGCGCTCGCTCGAAGCGCTGGATGCAGAAACGCAAAGCACCGCTCTTGCCAGCATTGAGAGGAGAGGGAAATCATGACAATGAGCCTTCCAAAAGCCTTAGAAAGTCTCTAATGCAATATGCCTAATTCATTGCGTTTTTACTTTTTTTGACCCGACCCGGACCCACCCGCACCCACAATACTTCTACCCATAACCGCCCGACCCGCGGGTAAACCCGCGATATCCGCGGGTTATGGGTTGACCCGTGCAACACTAGTATCCACCTTTTAAACACACATTCAAGCGCACACGAACAAACACACACAGACTCTCTCTCACACACACACACACGCACACACACACACACACAAAACACCCAAATGTGCTCACCCCCCAACCCTTCTTTACCCCTCCTCCAGTGCCCTTCAAAGACTCAAGAGCAGAGGACAACAGTGGTACGCATGGCATACACTACACTAAAGACACACACACACAGACAGACACACACACACACACACACACACACACACCTCTGTAGAGCAGCCTCCCCTGGGCACTGGGAGGTTGCCATGGTGCAGCATTAAGGTTAATGACGTTAACTAGGACAGTCATTAATTAGGCATTCATAGCATGTTCAGAGGTCGGGGGATACAAACAGAGAACTATTATCCATAGATCTAGCCTGACTCCAAAGCCAGTGTTCAAGCACTATTTAGTACCGGGGAAGTGGCCAAGAAAGGGTGTGTGAGTGCGGTAATTGTGCACAGTAAATCAGTGAGTGAGTGAGTAAGTGTGTGTGTTAGTGGGACAGAGTAAAAGCCCTTTCTAAAGGGCAAACTCCACCACTCGCTAGTGAACGTAGCTGTTTCAGAGTCAGCGTTGCTGTAGCCAGCAAGGCGTGAGAAGGGCTCGGCAGGACTGTGGGGTTCGGACTGCCGAGGCCAGCCAGCCGGCCGGCCACCAGAGGCCCTTAAAAGCAGAGCGCCGCGGAGAGCAATGGATCATGGGGAGTGAAGTCCAGGCAGGAGAGCGAGGTGGAAATGTCATGTTTATATTTAGAGAGAGAGACAGACAGACATGGAGTCAGGGCATGAATATGAAACAGCGATTACAATGCCACATGTGAGCATGAACATAACCACCCACACACACACACTCTTACATACTCTCACACACACACACACACACACACAAACACTCTTACATACTCTCTCTCTCTCTCTCTCTCACACACACACACACACACACACAAAATGAAAAAGAAACAACTAATCCCCTGGAACAAAGACATCTGTGTCACTAATGATCTTGTTGGTGATTCATCGCCTGATGGGTGCAATTGATTGAGACGGGGAATTAGCCAAGACCGCATATGTGTTTTGGACATTATTGACCTTGTGTGTATTTTAAGTGTGTTTGGTTGCGTGACTGTCTGTCAAATGTAGTTACGATGCTGGCTTTGAAAGGTGTGTGCGTTAGAGTTGAGTTCAGTGTGTAGATATTTAGATATTTAGGTGGGCGACAGACAGAGAAAAAGATGAAAAGAGAAAAAAGAGAGATAGAGACAGAAAGAAAGAAGAAAAATGTGTGT
>JAGFZM010000002.1:1195685-1208060 GCA_017657215.1 Limnothrissa miodon | reverse complement strand
TGTGTGTGTGTGTGTGTGTGTGTGTGTGTGTGTGTGTATGAGGGCATTCTGAAAGGTGTGTGTGTGTATGTTTGTGTGTGTGTGCATGCGTGCGTGTCCCGATGCTAGTGGCATACACAGGCCACCCCCTGACGCCCCTGATCCGCTTATCCCCTGTTCCATCTCTGTGCCTAGATCAATGGAAACTCAATAGGGCTCCTCCTCCACCCCAGGACAACCCGTACCCACCCCCGCCCTCCCCATCCACCCACCACCGACCGCCTCCACCCCTCCCACTAATCCCCCTGCTGCCCGCTGATAAACTGATGCCCGCCGCCGATCTCCTCCCCGTCAACTCCTGCCCAACTAAAAGTTAATGCGTCCTCCACCTGCGCTCTGGCTGCGCCCGCACCTCATCCGTCTCCCGGCCCCTCATTGGTCCGTGGAGGGAGCGGTATGGACGACAGCGCCATTCTTCCATCAAATGTCATCTTTTCCGGGGCTCGCTCTGATGTTTACCATTAATCTTGACAATAGGCATTAGAGGGCAAAGCATGCTTACAGTGAAGAGATTAAAGCCGTAAAGATCAGTTATGGATGAGGCAGATCGATCACTCAATCACTTTAGTCAATACTGGAAAATAACTGCACTTCTAACATACAATACACCTATTCTGGGATTCTCATGGGAAACACGAGTTGCTGGGATAAGAGGTGTTTAGGCTGCTCTTAATTTTACAGCACTGACAGTTTACGACTAACTCATGGTAGTCATCTGGATTTGAATGATTCACGAGGGTCGCATTTTTATGACAGAAAATACGGAATTCTGGAAAAATCCGGAAGAATCGCATCCCTGTGAAGCTCTGAATTATGAGCAACTCAGTGTTTGTCTAATTATCTTTCTAGCCAATGTGTGTGTGTGTGTGTGTGTGTGTGTGTAGTCCCACTGAGTGTATTTAACCCAGGGCCGTGCACAGACCTTTTGAGGGGCATGTGCTGAAATTAAAAAAGGGCACCCCAACCCCAAAACAATAACACACAATAATATTCTTATATTATTGGACAAAGGCATTTAAAAAGACAATTTAAATTATAAATCTAAATTATATCTAAATATCTAAATTACATTTTATGATAGCTTGGCATTATACAGTGTCAATTCATCTTATAGCATACATCCAATATAATTTACCTAGCTGACAAGCAGTGTTGGGCAAGCTACTCAGAAAATGTAGTTACCTAAGCTACCAGTCACTCCACATCAGAGACCAAAGCTACCTGAAGACCAAATGTAGCAAGCTAAGTTACAAAAAAGTAGATTAACTACACATGAGCTACTTTGTATAAAAGGCCTATAATAATAAATGATCCAACCTTCTAAGATTATATTATTGATTAAACTAACAGCTCTCTCAATAGCTATACAATGGTAGCCTAACTGATAAGTGTAGCCTACTGATATGACTGTTTACTGTAATGTCACCATACATTATGGACATTTTTAATTACGGCACCACTGACTCGACAAATGCATCACAATAAATGGATGTTCCATGTAGGCTACGGCCTAGATAGAAGATTTGCTGCTGTGAGCTAATGCTCTTATGTAGCTTTAAGGAAAGCTACCAAACTACATGGCCAAAAAAATAGCTAAACTACTGTATGAAAAGCTATCAGATCCAGAATATAGCTTTACTACAGTCATGCTTCTCCAAAATGTAGTTTAAGTAGTAGCCTCGCGACTTCGCTGCCCAACACTGCTGGATCACTCGGTTACTTTGAGTCAAACTCAAATACAGTTACACTGCGGGTTTTTGAACAGCAAATGTGTGCAATTTGCCCAAACAACATCACATTATGTCAACATCACACTGGTGTGGTGATGCATTCTATGAATACTAGTGTCTATTTCATAAAGACAACTTGGCACTTTTTCAAACATGATATTTTACCACTAGAAGACAAAGACGTTCATCTGCTTCTGCTTTATCACTGACCGATGTGCTGAAGCTCGCGGCACTCAGGGAGGCACAGTTGTGAAGTTTGAATGACAGTTTGAACGGTTCTAAGAGATACGCTTTTTAATTCCTGTAATCGGTTAAATTTTGTTAAAATACAAACAGACCATTAGCAATGATTTATATAAAAAAAACTCCCTATAAAAGGGCACATCCGAGTGCATTCCAAAAAGGGCATGTGCTCTGCACAGGATGAGACCTATGTGTGCACGTGCCTGATTTAACCCCAACGGTACAAAATAGGCGACTTCATTCACTGGGCTTCCTCACATAATACACTTAAATGAAAAGCTAACAAAGAACACAGGCCTACCTCATGGCTTTCATATACCAGATGAAAATGGTTCTCCACATTGCACATTTTTTGTTCTGTGTGTGTGTGTGTGTGTGTGTGTGTGTGTGTGTGTGTGTGTGTTTTGGAAGGGGAGGTGCGAAAGGGCAATGCTGAAAAACCTACCTCCAGAGAAGCAGTGAGAGCTTGTTCTGCTGCTGAAGGAAATGCAGTTTGACTGGAAATAACCTAGGACACACACACACACACACACACAATCAATCAATCAAGCAAGCAAACAAACAAAAGTAATTAAAGCGACAAATTGTTTTAATTACCACTGTTGGAATAAAAAGGCAGTCAAAAATAAAATGAAAAAAGAAACCATGAGCTACATATCAAGGCAATAACTAGAAGAAGCCCTGTGCT
The DNA here is from genome assembly GCA_017657215.1 of Limnothrissa miodon. Lineage (NCBI taxonomy): Eukaryota > Metazoa > Chordata > Actinopteri > Clupeiformes > Clupeidae > Limnothrissa > Limnothrissa miodon. Next base: position 1,205,360 of record JAGFZM010000002.1, on the reverse strand, counting down.
GGAGAGTGATAAGGTACAGTACACCTTGAGCCAAGTTAATGAAAAATAGGTTCTCATAGTTTGGCTGAGAACTGGATCAGTTGGATCAGAGATGGAGGAAAAAAATAAATATTGACCTACTGAACACATTTGCAAATTTCATTTTTGCACTGTGCGACTGAGTGACAGGTCTGATTTGTGTACAAAAAATTCCAAGCTGCCTAATCGCCATCACCAGATGCGGATATGTTGGTGAAGAATGGTCAGTTTTAAGGTTTTGTTGTTGATGACTTTGACGAACATAACCCCCTCTCTCTCCAATGCCACCACTTGCAGCCACCCTGATTAAATCTCCCACTGCCTGGCAGTCACTCTATACAGCATTACAATGTTATTCAGGAGAGCTGCACAGGGCTGAGCTTGGACTTGATGGGGGTAGAAGTGGGGATGGAAGGAGGGTGGCAGCTGTATGTTTACACATTTTTTAAAGCTATTTCATTCACATGAACGCACACACACACACACATACACACACACACACACACACACACACACACACACACACACACACAGTCCACTCCAGCCCTGTGTTTGCCCATAGCTAAACAGAACCCCCCTTGGTGGCTGTGGTGAGTTATGACTGCTCATAGTCACTGTATGATTCAGGGGAGCTATTAAACCTTCAACTGCCTCCACTGAGAGAAGGACTCAAAGTCAGAGCCTGGCTTTATCAGGGCCGGTGAGAGTTTCCTCAGGTGAACATTTCTCTGAGTGACTGTCTTGCAGCTTTAGAGGGATCCTCGGCCAGTTATAATACCCTCTAATTTTTCACTTCATTACATTTGACCAGATCTAAACAAGTCAAAATAGTGAAACCAACAATTAGCAACCGTTATGATGTTCAAAGGGATCTTAAGTCAGTTGCTTGTTCTTTATTTTAAGTAAGCTGTGCTAAAATAAAACTGTCTTTATACTCCTGGCTAGTGTGGGCTACGAGAGGGAGAGAGGGGAAACTGTATTGATATAAATCAAGTGGAGATGCCAGTGTGTCTCAAGTGTTCTGCGAGGACTCTCCTGGACGATCACCTTGGACACGGCCTGCTGGAGCCGGAATAGGGAGTTGACCACGCCCACATTCCTCCTCTGGCCATCGGTCAGGGGGCCAATCACCTGGCTGGCATCACCCTGGGTACAGAGCTGAGAGACACAGAGAGAATGAGAATGAGAGAGAGAGAGAGAGAGAGAGAGAGAGAGAGGGAGAGAGAGAGAGAGAGAGAGAGAGAGAAAGGTAAGCGGAATGGAGCAAAAAAGAGAGAATTAAACGGTTTGAGAGAAACCAGATATACACAAAGAGAAAGAACAAAAAGACAAGCAGAAAGGAGAGACAAAGAGAGAGTCAAGTGTGAAGGAGAAAAAAGGGACAGAGTGAAAGACAAGTGTGAAAGACAGAGAAAGAGTGAAAAACAAGTGTATAGGAGAGAGAGAGACAGAGAGAGAGAAAAAGAAAGACAAGTGTGAGGGAGGACAGGGGGCCAGAGTGATGAGATGCAGTTCTAACCAGTGAGACAGTCAGAGAGGGGATAAAACTGAAAGAGGAAAAAAAAACCATGAGCTGTTGCGAAGTAAACATGAAAGCCTGTCTCCAGCAGGTCCTTGGCATTGCCGGAGGACAGGGAAGACGGTATGTGTGTGTGTGTGCGTGTGTGTGCACGAGAGGGTGGGGGGTAGGGAGCTGCACGTCAGGCTCAGTGATGGCAGGCCCACCAGGGCAACCACAACCAGTCATCACCATGACGACTCGACACAGACACAAGGTGGTGATCCAGAGGAATGACGGGGGGGAAAAAACACATCTCTACTCACAAGCATGAACACTATATGAGTCCTAATGCAAACACATATACACATGCACTTTTACACATCACTGTACACAAATGCATGGAATACACAGCTGAACATACATATAAATGCATACACACAGACACAAACATGCACAAAGCAACACACACACACACACACACACACACACACACACACACACATGCACGCAGACACAATAAACAAAGGCACATCACAGGGTTTAACTCCCTGGAACAGTCACTGGCACAAACAAACCAAAAAACAAACAGCAAACAACCCAAAAACATTTGGAGGCCAGAGAGGCAAACAAAGACATGGCAGAGAAGAGTCAGAATGTTCTGTAAAGAAAATAACACCAGGGGCGTCATGGCAACGGTCTAAAAATGGCACGGCAACAGTTAATTATCAGCAGGCAACAGCAGGTGTGCAGGAGTGAGGTGGGGCACGTGTGTGTGTTTGGGGACAGGGGCTTTAAGGTCCTCTGGGTATTTGCTCCTTCACACCTGGGGTTATATTTAACACACGTGGCAGAGAGGGCCAGAGGGGGATGCACCCGCCGCCTAACGGGGACAGCACTCAGGTGAGTCTCTAGAGAGAGAGGGAGAGAGGGAGGAGGAGTAGTGACAGAGAGCGTGATGAAGATGGAGAGATGGATGGAGAGATGGAGTCATGGAGAGAGAAAAAGAGGGTGAATGAAGAGAAAGTCAGACAGCAAGAGGGGGAAAAAAGGGTCGGCGGCAGCAGAAGACAGCAAAGGAAAGAGAAGAGAGTGTGACTGTAAGGGAGAGAGAGATGGACTGAACGAAGGCATGCAAAAGAGGGAAGATAGAGGAAGATGAAGTCTGTGAATAGAAACCAAATGAGTCAGAAAGAGAGAGAGAAAGAGAAATAGAGAGAGAGAGAGAGAGAGAGAGAGAGAGACGCCTGACAAGAGAGGAAGAGACAGAGCGAGGCTGCCTCCACAGCGCTTGTGTTCCTCCTGTGTCGGGTGTGTGCTGGAACTCCAAGGGGCGTGTACGGTGTGATCTAATGATCTAATGAGGAGTCAGGCCGGGACAGGACGGAAGCCAAGAGGTCGAGGGCTCATCTGCCCGATCGACCCACGGTGACAGAGCTGAGGGAAATGGTGGCCAATGGTGGCACAGCGGCCAATCGGCCAGCTGGGGGAGAGAAAACAGCACTATTGAATAATCCTGGCGGATGACAAATAGCTCGGTCGCTTCCTAATAATTAGAAAAACTACATTTCCCATCAGCCTTGTTTAAGACCCCTTGAAGTGTGGCCTTATTTAATAGCCTCCCCCCACTCGCCAGTTAATGAGATCTGAAGCAGAGATGGATCATGGGAAATGTCCTGGGGGAAAGGAGCGGGGAACTGAACCCGAGGGGGGTGCATTAGAGAGAGGGACACTCTAACCGCAGGGGCCACGTTGCTCCAGGAGAACACAGAACGTTCCAGCCATTTTCGCAGCGTGGGTCCCCACCCTGCACATTGTGGCGGATTTAAAAAGCAGGAATTATTTTCCCAGCATGAGCGCTGGACAGAGCGGGTTCAAAAGCCGAGGCCAATTTCACATTTCACTCAGCCTAGGGCGTAACAGGCAGATGGCACACGCCACTGGGCTCCAGTTTGCAGCTAACCATCTACCGTTGGCTTTAATAGACCCCTGCAGGCTTTACCACACCTGTTGCCTTTTCAGCTATACCACCAACACTCATTTGATTTTATATTGTCACCTACATTTGACCAATCTTAAAATAGCTTTCATTTTAAATGGGTTCCAATGAGTAGTTTTATTTTTGGAACACTCGTTCCAATGGTTATAGTCTAGTCTTTTTATAGTCTACCTGTGGCTTTAATGGCCGACTCTGATGGTACTTACATAAGCCACCTCAAAACCCACACTAGCTATCTCCCTTTTGGAGAGATTGCAACCCACTACAGAGCATCACTATAGATATAAACATCACTATAGAGACATCCATCTCAATGCCCCCCCCCCCCCCCCCTTCTTCCTTTTCTCAGGGGGAAGCCATGTCCCGCTCATGCTGATCAATAGGGTGCCTGGGTCAGACTGAAGGAAAAGCCGACATCAATGGATGCAAACGGCGACGGGGCCGTAACCCTTACGAGCCTCGCCTCAATCAGCCACAACCTCCATGCCTACAGATAAGGATAATCCAATCACACTGATTGCACAGGTTTGCCTTCAGTAATCTCCTGGTCTGTTTAAATTGGTGGGATCAATGAAAGAAATCTCAAAAAGAGAAAGCAGGTCAGCTTTGGTTCACGAAAGGGACGGAATATATATCCTATCTCCTAATTGGCATGGAAACGGGGTCAAAATTAACTTTTCATCTATCTATCTACCAGCCACAGACAAATAGATTGGCCAAAGTCACCAGGCATTCAACAATAAATAAGTTATTTTGAGCTGAAATCTACCAAATAATAAAATAATAAAATAAATAAATAACAGGATTCGTCTGGTGCTGATTTTGAGCCCTGCATGACTATACACTATTACGACTGTAGGGTGACGAAGGGTCTGGGAAGAGGTGGGTGGCCAAAATGTGTGACTACATATCTCCTGTCTTGAATCCATGTCACTTGATGCCACAGCAATTGCCTCTGAGAACATTGCAGAAGTACAAAATGCATGTAGAAGTATGAAACGACGGTCTTCTTGCCAAAAGTGAAACACAATGCATTCTTCCTGGCTTGTTTGCTACTCGTACAGGAGGTTATTTGTCACAGAAATGCAGTCTTGCCAACGGGTGGCCAAAAATAAGAGGTTCGAGAGAAAATATCCCAACCTCCACCATTAAAAAAACACGCCGGAGCTGGATCAGGTTTGGCGACACAGATCGCTGTGTTTATTGATTTCGGATTGCCGCTCGAACACCGATGTCGTCTGTGACGCAATCGGCTGACCCAGTTTCTTCAAAGAGAGAGTCTGCGTGTGTGTGTGTGTGTGTGTGTGTGTGTGTGTGTAACTGGAAACAGGCTCCGATACTGTGGAGCCCGATATTCTTGAGTCTGCGGAGAGAGATGAGAATAGCAGGTGGACTGGCGTCCCAGGACGCGAGCGGCGGAACAAGCGGTAACTCTAGACCCAGTGCCACTGGCCCAGCAGGCCTTCGGAAGGGCAGCTGCGCTAAGCCATCTGCTGAGGGCACGGTGGCTCGCTGTGAGGTGGTGGCGGCGGCGGGGGTGGTGACTCTGCCTGCTCTTCCAGTTGGCAGCAGGTGGACTGAGCCTAGGGGCACACTCATTCGCACTTAGGTGTCACTCGCACAGACGGCACTTTTATTACACCCCCCCCCCCACACACATCCATTTTGCACAGTAGTCCGCTGCACCAAGTCACCCTCTTTGGACAAAGTTAGGAACGTCATTTTGCCATTCAAACGAGTCAGAAAAAGACATATTTTACAGCAATTTTGACATATAATGTTTTACAGAACAATATGTAAGTATGTAAGTATGCATGTAATGCTGTGAGGCGATTATTATTGTAGGAATACGACAGGAGCCCAACAGCAGCAGATGAGATTTATTCTATGATAATGATTGTCTTGCTTTATACCTGAGATACTAAAAACATGACAATGAATCAACGTTGTGTATAATATCTTTCATTGTCATTTTAATAATTAAGATAGATCACAGCTTCTGTAATAAAAGCTAGTTTGGTAATTTACAGATCTGCTACATAAAAAATGAACTCTAATAAGTTAAGAGTAGATTGGTGGGTCTGTTGTAGGAGGTTCTGTTAGGGAGGACAGCACTGTCACCAGGCACGCGGTAGATGAAGGCTGATGGAAATGGCCAAAGAAAAGCCAGCGCCAGTAGCACTGCAGCACACTCACCAGCTGCTCGGACTTGACACAGAAGAGCTGCACTGTCTTGGCAGCGTTCTTGGCCACGGCCAGAGTAAGACTGGGGTCCACGGAGGCCACATTGAGCTCACTGATGACAGGTTGAGGGGGGTTGCGGGGTTGGGTACAAAACATAGAGATAAGTTGACTTGAGCTGCACAAGCTTTGTGGCAGAAACATTTCATGAATAAAAAATAACATAAATGAAAGCTGTATCAAAATAAATGAGTTATTTGGAAAAAAAAAGTCATCATCACTTTTTTATTTGAATCCTCCTGTTACATTGTGGTTATTCTGTCTATATTTTGGCAATATTTTGGTTATACCTGGCTATGGTTTTGATGATGCTGTCCAGCTCGTCATTGGAGGGGGGGTTGCGTCCGCCCTGGGGAAACACCAGGTTGATGGGGTCAAAGAGGCGCGACAGGGACTTGGAGAGGTAGGCTGCCTCATAGGGCTGGAGAGAGTCCTTCAGAGCCTTCTCTGGGCTAGAGACAAAATAACACACATTTGTCCATTTTCAAAATGAAATGGAACATTAACTGCTGATATCAGACACTCAAAAGCAAATCCAAAAGCATGGATTAAAAAAAAGAAAGCTATACATGCTACACATTGTATACATAATATTTATCTAAAGCTTTGGTGGCACTACATTAGCGACATTAACTGCAGAAATCAGACACTGTCAAAAGCATATCCAAAAGCATGGATTAAAAAAGCAATACTGTACATACTGTACTGTGTATACGTCATATGCCAAAGCTTTGGGGGCACTAAACAATGCATTAGATGAAATTCAGTTGCAGATCATATATGATGCATCAGCTAGACGTATGTTGATTGTCTGTATGTGGCTTTAGGCCTTGCTTGGGTGTATTTACTGTATTAACACTTTTATTTTTATTTATTATATTCTATTATTTATGTGATGCACTGACCAGAGACATCTCTCAATTTCATTTTACCTGTGACAATGACAATAAAGGACATTCGTTCATTCGTTCATTCATGATGTTTATACAGTTTATACACTATGACATGGCTATGGATACAGATGTTTATGCATTATGCATTTTCATAAGAACAACAGGTTGAATATTTTGCTCTGTGCAGTTTCTGGTCCTTACGAGATGATTAGTCTTCCTCAGATGGGCCAACTCGGCTTGATGTAATTACACAAATTTGCTTGTGCGCTGCGACTGTGGTGCGCCCGCGCTATCTCCAATCCCTCATTAAAGGCCTAATGCACTCGGGCTCATGGTTGGGGCGAGTCTGTCTCTTTTCCTCACTTAGCCACAATTAGAAGCTTGCCCGGGGGCCACCGGCTTCACCGCCGAGCCCTCCTCCTCTCCCGTGCCCCCGCTGGCCCCAGCCGTCTCTCTGCGTTATGCTCACAAAGACAGTCTGCGGTAGAGCCTCGGGCTCTTCTTTCTGAGCTGCCGCCGCCACCTTATTTATCATGCAAGGGGTGATGTCGAGGCGTGGCACGCTTCCACCATGAGCTGGGCTAAGACGGCCAAAGCCTCGGCTAACAGACACGCGGCTAATTGGGGAGGTTAGCGCTTCACTCTTTTAGGAGCAGAAGTGAGCGAAAGCCTCAGACTCAGAGAGCTCCTTTTTCAGCGGCGCCTCACTTCCTCTCTCCAACCAGTGGCAGCTTCTTTTATCCTTCCCATAAATCACTCCTTCATCCCTTCTTTAAGTCACCCATCATCCAGTATTTCTCTCTTCCAGACAGCATTACCATTTCCTCACCATGTCTGGGCTCACTTGGCTTTTGCAGTGTCACACAGAGAATCCTTCTCACCACTGTGCAATTCAGGTTGCAAGTGTGTGTGTGTGTGTGTGTGTGTGTATATGTGTGTGTGTGTGTGTGTGTGTGTGTGTGTGTGCGCAAGCAATTCTGGGAGTTTGTGTGTATACGTGTATACATGTCTGCAAGTTCTCTGTATTTGTGCTTGTGTGTGTGTGTGTGTGTGTGTGTGTGTGTGTGTGTGCAAATCTGTGTGTGCTGTCTGTGAACCTTTCAGTAAGCTTCAGAGTGCCAGAGCTTCAGAGGGGCTTTTCAACTGACTGAAGTAGGGGAGTCCAGGGGCTGCCGGAGCAGAGGCCACTCTTTTTCTTCCACACACAGAAAAGCTCCGGCTCCACACACCCAGTAATTATGGGGTCAATGCAGAGCAGCCAAAGCCATCCACAGAGGGAAAAGAGAGAGAGGAGTGAGAGGACACAATGTAGCAGCGAGAGATGGGCGGATGTGGCAAGGCACGAACGTAGGTACGTTCGAGGGTTGGGGTGAAAAGGGCAGAAAGAAAGAGAGAAAGAAAAGGAGAACAGGACAAAGCCTGAGACAGGACGATAAAAGTGCACCAAGGTCATCACAGACAGACAGACAGAGAGGGAGAGAGAGAAAAAAAGGAGAAACGAGCTGGCCAGTGAGGAAAGGGGAGGATACAGTTACAGGAATCAGGAAGAGGCTTCAAGCTGGAACCTCACAATTAGACCAGTCCGCTGGGACAGACACTTTGCTTCGGGGGCGGATGTTGATGATGGCTTGCCGACGTTAGGGTGAGGTGGGAGGTGTTGTTAGAGCCTGGAGGGGCCCAGTGGCTGAGAGGGTAAAATAAAAACATGATTCCCCAACCGTCATCCTTTAGAGGTTGTCTGGATGCCTCTCTTTTAGTCCAGATACTGTTGGACCCTGGGAAGAGAGCTGCTCCGACCCGGAGGTTAGGGGTGAATTTCTTGCCGAGCCCTCGGAGAACGAGATGACGAATGCACGGGTCAGCGGCACTGCAGCATGTCGAGCTCCCACTTGGAAAATCTGCCACTCTGCACTCGAGACCAGGGAGCTTGCAAATAATCAGAGCACACTGTATACTCCGTTTTCTTTTTCTTTGTTTTATTTTGACTTTTTTATTCTTATTTCATTCTCATCTCTTCACTCCTTGTCTTGCTTGTCAGGTACAACACTATCATTTTCTCATCGCATTTGTCTAAGAAACATGCCAAACATCTCTTTCTGCCAAAAGAATCACCTTCACCTGAACGTCAACTCGACGCCAGGGCTAATCACAGTAACCCCTTTCCTTTTAAAGTCTGCTTACTCTGCACATTTTCTTATTTTATTAGCCATCTTTTTTTTCTAACATGGACACTCGTCACAAAATGGTGCTGCCCCTCCCCTTGCTGTCTGCCAAACTCACTTGCCATTCAGCGCACAAAACCACTTTTGACAGTTTATGATGAGGGGTGCTGGTGGCATGGGGCCTTAATTGCCAGTTGCCTGCTGCGTTAAAACATCTCGATGAGGCTTTCTGTAGATGTGAGTGTGTGTGTGTCTGTGTATAAAAGGGGAAGTGGTGAGGTCTGAGTGGCGAGGCAGAAAATAAAGCACTCCATTGAGATTCTCCTAAGCGCCTTTTCTGTTGTCAGCAAACGTCTTTGGCAAATGCGTAGGTTACGTGTTCGTGTTTTCTCAACTACGCTGAGCTCAATTATATTCCTCAAAAGAAAATCTAAACACTTGGCTCCTGATGATGACTACATTTCCAGAAAACATATTGGAGGCCCACAGAAATCCCCCACACTGCCATTTTATGGCCTAAATACACCAATGACAAGTTGGAGGAGATTCTACTCAATTTGAAGGCGAGGCCATTCAATCTGAATGACTGGAGCCTTTTCTGTTATGATTCATGAAATCTTATGAAGTATGGATGGAAGGAAGGATGCAATCCAATATCAATATGACAATGAAGTAGACCAATATGACAAGACCGGGCGACAATAGTGCAATCATACAGCGCTCACTTAGGTGTGTGGGCAACCCTGAATTAAATCAATACACCTGACTCTAAAATGAAGATGAGTTTTTGAACGTGTTAAATCTCCATAGGCCCGCATGTGTGTGTGTGTGTGTGTGTGTGTGTGTGTGTGTGTGTGTGTGTGT
>JAGFZM010000002.1:1157283-1189853 GCA_017657215.1 Limnothrissa miodon | reverse complement strand
ACACACACACACACACACACACACACACACACCACTAATACATCATAAACCAGTACCATTCCAGACTGACCATAAGGCAACCAAAAGGCTCCACTGAAGAGTAGGGAGTGGGAACACTGTGTGTGTGTGTGTATATGTGTGTGTGTGTGTGTGTGTGTGTGTGTGTGTGTGTGTAGTCTCAGCGACACTATCCAGACCACAAATCAGCCAGGCTGTGTGCTGATCCAATGGCTAAACTCTTAAAACATCACCTTACACAGTAAACAAGCACTCAGCTATTCCTGGACTATGTGACTTGGACAAGCAGCACAGCAAGACACAGCTTCACACTGACACAGCAAGCCACACACACACAGACAAGACACACACACACACACACACACACACACACACACACACACACACAATAAAGGTAAACTGAAAACAGAAAAATAAGTGAAAGGAATTTGTATTGTTATTTATGTTCGTCATCATGTTTTGCTCTTATCTGAAGAGCTGGAGACTGAGCTGGAGAATGTAAACTGAGTTTGCAAGTGAGCCGCTCCGATCAAAAGGGCTCGAGAGGCAGGCTTCTAGTGCGCAGGAACGAGAAGAAGAGGCAGAGAAAAGTTGAAAAAGAGGAGGTAGAGGAGGAGGAGGAGGAGGAGGAGGAGGAAGAAGAGAAAAGGATAGACTGAGGAGACAATTCCTGTCTTTTCTAGTTGTCCATCACACCCCCGCTCTCCGGTTCTCGCTCTCGAGCCGTAAATAAACGTGAGGGATAGGTAGTGGGAGGTGAAACTGGAGAGCGATAAAGGGGAAAAAAAGCAAAACAAAGCAAAACAAACACAACAAAAGCAAGAAGAACACAAACAATAAAGCAATAAGAGAGAGAAAAACAAAAAAAACAGACACTGAGATTTTCTAGCCGTCTGTTCTGCACACACTAACAGCCCGGTGTCGGTGGGCTGAGCTGTGTGGTCCTGAGATCTCTGCACGGTTGATGCAATGTCCGCTATAACCTTGTCTCGCTTGCTCACACACACTGCGTACACGTGATCTATCTCACTTTCTCTTTCTCACACACACACACACACTTAGTTATTTTGGCAAAGTGACACCTTAGTGTGCCGTGTCCGTGGAGTGTAAAGGCATCCATGCTTGCGCTTCTCGTTAAGTGTTAAGAACCCCAGGCCAGGACACACACACGCGCGCGCGCGCACACGCATGCACACACACGCGCACACACACACACCGTGGGGATCTGGCGTGTGACAGCCGCCTTTGATTCAGTTAAGGCAGGTGCCTGAGCTGTAGATGACAGGCTGTCAATCAGTGGGCCGGGCTGCATCTGACACCCCTGGCCGGGGCGTGTCATTGCCTGTCTCCTTGAGGGTGACGGGGGTAGGGGCTCTCAGGTAACTGGTTCTGTTAGCTAACCCCCCCCCCCAACCCCAACCGCAACCCCACCCTTACCACCACTGCCATGTAAAACCCACACTGTCTACTAACTCAGTTTCCTTTTGTGCTGGGTCTTGTCAAGCAATGGCCTTCATAAAGAGCAGGAGCAAACCGCCTCCCTGACCTACACCATAATTAAAGACACCGTCTCTCTCTCTCTCTCTACACCTCTCATGTCTCACTGTACGGAGTTCATTAAGTGTGGAGGAGCTGCACTCGGTCGATTTTAGGATGTGGCCTTCTCAGGGAAGACACTTTGAAGGAGGATGGAGAGAGGAAAGAAGAAAGAAAGAAGTGTTTCCATAGAAACCTACACACACACACACTCCCTTTCCTTTGCTGTCTTTCCCATCTAGTGCAGGCTCATGCAGAAATAGAAGCGAGCACAGAAGTATCAACATGTGATCCACACAGAGTGTGTTTGAAGACATTTCTGTGTGTTTGGCCTGGTCTATATGTGTGCATACATGTATCTGAGGGTGTCTGTGTGTATACTCTGTATGTGTGTTTTTGTGTACGTGTGTGCAAGCATGCATGCATGCACAGTTCTGGGAAATAAAAGGACTGTGCAGCTCCCCTCTAACATACACACACATAGGCCTTTCGCCTCTGATGACTTTGTTAGCAGGTGTCAAACATGGGCTCGGGGCATAGAGACAGGCATGAAGGAGGGGGCACCAGAGACAGGGAGAGAAAAAAAAACCGGGGGAAGAGAATGTTAGACTGTGTGAGTGAGTGTGTGTGTGTGTGTGTGTGTGTGTGTGTGAATAAGAGCTAAAGCAAGGGAGTGAGCATTGTCATTTTTGTAGTAGCTGTTAGGCTGTGATGTAAAATTTGTACATATTTTACAGCCCTGATCGGATGTCATTGCTATGAATGCACATAGGTAATTACTAGGTAATAACTGGAAGTTAATACTGGACCTTAACCTTTATTACTTTAAGCCTTATCATCAAATTTTAGTTAGTCCGTTATCATATCGTTTTTTTTTTTTTTTACTTATCACCACACCAAATGATGTGATTTTATTTTAAAATAATAGATTAAACAGCAATCACTTTTTTCACATTTTTTCAGTAACTTGATTTGTCATGAAATGTTAGTTACCGTGAATTTTTTAACTTATTACCACAAACCTACATCTTATTACTTATCAGTAAAGTGTTAGTGATGTAATGACAAAACTGCATAGATGTTTCGGTAACAACTTAGAAAACCCATCAAAAATTGAGCACCCAAACCTTGTATGACGTCAGATATTTCTTCCAAACATATCCTACATAATCGGACTGTCCAATTTGGACCATGAAATTAAGTGAGAAAAGTGTATTTGTATCATCGTACTGTATATTTGAATCTTTATCAAGTGAAATTAGTTGTAGAGCCCTTTCTGTGCACAAGCCTTCAGTGTGTGGCTATAGTAGTCTTGTTCAGACACACACACACTCATACACACGCGCGAGACGACACACATAATGGGCTTTTAATTGGCCCATTTAGATAATGGTGCAGCAATTCAGAGTGGCTGAGTATAAAGGCCCAATTACAGCACAATGGCCTTATTTGGCCCACTGGAAGAAGAGCAAGTACAACACAGCGACAGCACAGGGACAAGCACAGGTCCTGAGACGTGCTGCCAGGTTAGGGATATCATGCACTCACCACACAGAAAGAAAATGGCAATTTAGATTCGACTCGAAATTACCCCATTTTATTTTAGCATATTATTTTATGCTTTCAGAATAAAATAAAATATGTGGCACTGAAGAATCGTTTCATAACTGCGTGCATGCATCACTAGTCAGAAAACAGGAAATTACATATTAGACTACACCACCATTTAAGTTAATATTTTGGTTATATATACTTTAATTCACCCGTGCCTTCACCTCGCTCAAATTTTCTTCACATGAAAACATTTTTCCAAGGTTAATCCGCCATCACAATACATATGGCATGGAACAATGCACTGGGCTTTTAAAGGGAATAAGAGTGTGAACTCTTATTGGTTTGTTACATGCTATAAACCAAACACACCCATGACTAATTCACTCATTTAGGACAACCCATTTGAAATGTTCACTTTTCAAGTAGGTGAAATACCGTTTTCTGCTGGGACCGTCCCCAAAGACAAATGTGCCGCAGACTTCTGACAATGCGCTAGGGGTCATGAAAATGGAGTCCTATATATTAAAGCCTTTATCCCTTCATCTGATGCCTCATTTCTTGCTATCAGCTGAGTATGATGTGTAGTGTGCTGAGAACTTTGTTGACATTTATTTTTGTTTGTATGGGTTGTATATAAACTATTTTAAGACAAAGCTTGCATTTAGCCTTGCTTTGGCAGTTGGGATCTTTTTCCAGCCAAGCTTCATATTGTGATTTTGATCGTCAATCAGAAAACGTACATTTGCCCATTGTCTGATAACGAATGAATTCCGCACAATGATATGTTTGATCTTACGTACATGGCGCACAGTCCAACAAAATCACTGAGAGTGTAAAGTAGTTCAGTACTAGCTGATTTCTCTCACAACGTCTAACTACAGACTTTTTTTTAACCACAGCAAAAAAAAAAAAAAAAAACTGATGACTAGAGTATGTTTATTGGATGCTACTTTGCGAAATCAACATGAATACTTTTCTGAACTTGGTGGTGAATGGGATTTTGCATGCCAGCAAGGCAGTGTCCTTTCTCTACTTCATTGAAGGTGAACCAGATGATTTGTGGGAACATTGTAATTGACTGAACTAGCAAACTAAATAACCTAGCTGGCTATCCAGGTAGGCCTGTTAGAACAGTTATCACTCAAAATAATTAATTGTTTAACATGCCAGCAACAATAATCGCTTACAAAGCCAGCTAATCTATTTAAAAAAAAGTTTGCTTGACAATAGCATAGAATCACCTCTCTAGCATTGCATTCAACTCTGCTCAATTTTGCCATTAACTCCTCTCGACCATAGACATGCTCTCGACTGTATCCAACTCGCGCTGCCAACGTCAGAAAACAGGACACTGTTTCTCTCCATCCGTAAGCATTGCAGCATTTTCTTGGCGGAATTCAACAAATTCTGTTAATCTATATTCTGAAAGTAGAGCCGAATTGTACAAAGTTGTGCAAAGGTCTGGAAACAGAAATATTTCTCCATAACCTAATTTCCTTTATCCATACCTTTCCAGACCTGGAAAATACTAAAATTAAATTCCATACTTAAATTCCATACTGTGTAGGAACCCTGGAACTAATCATATGAAGGGCCAATCTAGTCCAGATGTGATAGGAAGTGATAGATGTGATCTGGGCTAGATTGGCCCTTCCTATGATTAGAGTGGCTCTAATGGGTGTCTGTTGTGGCAGCACCAGCATGGCCTGATTCAAGAGGCCCCACACATTACATGGGCTCAGGCAGGTGTTCACATGCAAGCCAGCAGACAGGAGACCCCAATCAGTCTGGGCTTGTGCTATGTAGTGGACTCCTGCTGTGTGTAGAGTTAAGTTTTGAGCCTGGACAAACAAACACACACACACACACACACAGACGTACACAGACATATGTCCACAGACACACACACACATGCACACATACATGCCCAGACACAAACGCACACACACACACACACACAGAGGGCAGGCACCTGCTGGTACTCAATTAGGATGTCATTTTCTACTCATGCCCTGAAGCAGGTCTCTCAGCAGGGACAGCTCTGGCAGATAGCCATAGGCAAGGACACACACACACACACACACACACAGTTATTTCAAAGAACACACATCAGTACATGCATGTATGCACCTGGGTCAACCTTATTGGCTCACCTTACTAAAAATACTGCAAGGGGTATACAGGCTGTGTGTGTATATACTGAAATGTGGCCAAAAATCAACTTTGTGCATGTGTTGGCACATGCACAAGAAGACACACACACACACACACACACACACACACACACACACACAAGCAGAAAGCAAAAGCTTTTAAACACATTATCAGACATCAAGGACATACTGCATGCCAGGAGGGGCTTTGTAACCCAAACTGGTGAATCACACAGCATGAAGGGCAAAAGCTAGAGACACCCGCTTAAAAGCCTTTCAAAGTGCCTTATACCTCATAACACTTTGAAAAAGTAAACGCAAAATGTGGCAGGAATAACACAATCTGATGCCACAGAGGAGACCTGGAGCATAGCGTGTCAAACCAAAAAATAATAAAAATAAAAAAAGAGAGAGAAAGAAAATGATATTTAGATCTCCCTCACCTTGACGATCTCATCGATGAAACAGACGTGAGTGACGGGATCCCTCTTCTTGGTCAGGACCTTCTGGAGATGCTGGACCTGTTATCAAACACAAGGTCAGGATGTCTCCATTAACTGCCTTTCTACATAAACGCATCATCTAAAAACACAAAGCCTGATGCTTTACGGACAAGTCTAAATGGCAAGTCTCAATCTCCTATTGCTGATATGAAATGGCAGAGATGAATAAACCAAGAAGCCCTTTGATCGAGCACGTCAAAGGTGGGAGCTAATGGAGGTCACTGCTGTGGGTTGGGTTGAGGGAATATATACTGCACCTGGCCGCAGGCTGCACAGATCTGATCCATGAGTTTCTCCAGGTTGGTCCAGAGGGCAGCTCTGAAGGCTGCTGTGCTCCCCGGGGTGGGCATTACGGCCCTGCCTGGTGCACCTGTACACAGGAGCACTCAGAGAGTTAATGGTCCTTACACTTAACATTACATTACATTTACATTTATGCATTTAGCAGATGCTTTTATCCAAAGCGACTTACAAAACGAGGATAACAATCGAGCTACATAGCAGAAACCTTAAGGTGCATAGTGCTAAGTGATAGTGCTTCAGTTCATTTTAGTGCTAGGATAGAAGATGTTCTCTGAATAGCTGGGTCTTTAAGAGCTTTTTGAAGGCCTCCAGAGATGGCCCTGTTCTGATTGTTTTTGGTAGGTCATTCCACCAGCGTGGGACGACACATGAGAAGAGTCTGGATTGCCTTGGGCGAGGTGCCGGGACTGCCAGTCGACAGTCATTGGAGGACCGGAGTGTTCGGGGGGTAGCCTGAGCTTTTACGAGAGCGCTTAGATAGAAAGGGGCAGATCCTCTAAGCACTTTGTAAGTCAGTATCAGTGATTTGAATTTGATGCGAGCCGCCAGAGGCAACCAGTGGAGCTCGATTAGCAGAGGGGTGACATGCGTCCTCTTCGGCTGATTGAAGATGAGACGCGCCGCAGCATTTTGGATCATCTGAAGTGGCTTGACGGCAGAGGCAGGAAGTCCTGCCAGAGGGGCATTGCAGTAGTCAAGGCGTGAGAGGACAATAGTTTGAACCAGCAATTGGGAGGCTTGTTGAGTTAGGTATGGTCTGATCTTTTTGATATTGAATAGTGCGAAGCGGCAGGCCCGGGCAACAGAAGCAACATGGTCATTGAAGGTTAGTTGGTCGTTAATCATAACACCTAGGTTCCTTGCTACTCGTGAGGGAGCAAGAGACAAGGAGCCAGAGTTGATGCAAATGTTGTGGTGAATAGTTGGTTTAGCTGGGAGGACCAGCAGCTCGGTTTTTGAGAGGTTCAGCTGGAGATGATGGTCTTGCATCCATGCAGAGATGTCAGAGAGGCAATCCGAGATTCCTGTTTGGATGGTTGGGTCATCGGGTGAGAATGACAGATAGAGCTGGGTATCATCGGCGTAGCAGTGGTAGGAGAAGCCGTGCTGGCGGATGATTTGGCCCAAAGAAGTGGTATAGATGGAGAAAAGAAGGGGGCCCAACACAGATCCTTGGGGTACTCCAGTAGCGAGGTAGTAAGGCGCAGAGGTGTGTCCTAGCCAGGACACTTTGAACAGTCGCCCAGTGAGGTAGGATTCGAACCAGCAGTATGCATCACCCTTGATGCCCATGTTTGACAGTATAGACAATAGAATACTGTGGTTTACCGTATCAAACGCAGCTGACAGGTCAAGCAGGATGAGTACAGATGACCTTGATTCCGCTCTGGCTTCTTTTAAGGTTTCAACCACAGATAGTAGAGCTGTTTCAGTGGAGTGGCCGCTCTTAAAGCCAGATTGGTTGTGGTCGAGTAGATTCTGTTGGCTCAAGAATTCAATAACCTGTTTGAATACCGCCCTTTCAATAGTTTTAGCAAGGAACGGAAGGAGAGAGACCGGCCTGTAGTTTCCCACTTGGTCGGGAGCAAGAGAGGGTTTTTTGAGTAGAGGTGTTACCTGAGCATGCTTGAATGCAGAAGGGAAGATTCCTGTTGATAGTGAAGCGTTGATCACATGTGTGATAGCTGGTGTGATAGTTGGAGCTATGGATTGCAAGAGGTTGGTTGGAATCGGGTCCAGAGGGCACGTTGTAGGACGGCTGCAAGTGAGAAGTTTGGACACATCCATTTCGGTGAGGGGTTTGAATGAAGCAAATGTCGCGGCAGGACTATTGCAATCGGAGGTGCTTCCGCTAGTATATGGTCCTGTTGTAGCCTTTGCAGTTGGTTCAGAGAACTGCCTACTGATGGCAGCTACTTTGTCGTTGAAGAAAGAAGCAAAAGAATCAGCTGTCAGATTGGTAGCAGGAGGTGGTGGTGGGGGGTTGAGTAAAGTTTTGAAGGTTGAGAATAGTCTCCTGGTTTCTGTGGCGTTTTGAATTTTGTCATTATAGAAAGCCTTCTTTGCAGCAGTGACATCAGATGAGAAGGAAGAGAGCCGTGTCTGGAACCTGTTTAAGTCAGAAAGATTTCTTGATTTGCGCCATTGCCTTTCAGCAGCCCTGAGGTTTGTATGCTGTCGACGGATGGAATCATCAAGCCAAGGATGCGGTTGGGAGGGCCGAGCCAGTTTGGTGGATAGGGGACATAGCCTATCAAGACACATCCTCAGGGTAGAGCACAGAGACTCAGTGGCATCATTGACCTCAAGTGAGGAGAATGTACATGCTGGTGGAAGAGCAGAGGCAGCAAGAGAAGCAAAGTGAGAGGGAGAGAGATTGCGGAGATTGCGGCGGAACGATACCAGAGGAGGGACGGTCCGAGATACTACACAGTCAGTTGGGTGAAGCACTACTAGTAGTAGTAGTAGTAGAGGTAGTAGTAGTAGTAGTAGTAGTAGTAGTGATAGTAGAAGTAGTAATAGTAGTAGAAAGCTATGTTGAACTTTAATGAGGAGACCAGGAGGAGAGTGCATTTGTGAACCAGGATCCAAGCATGCACACACACACGCACACACACACACACACACCTCGATTGGTAGCCGGCTGAGTGAGGACCTTGATGTCCAGTGCACTGGTCACATTGTCCTTCACAGAGGCCCTGTATCCATCCACCACCCCACTGATGGTCTCCCTCAGGCTGCCCAGGTTGTAAAACACCTGCAGAGCTGTCCCCACCTGAGTGGGATTCTGAAAGAGAGAGAGAGAGAGAGAAGAGGCAGAGGATAAATAAATGGCTCCACATCTCACCAAGGGAGCCAAGGCGATCAACTATGCAAAACGAAGTAAATGCCTATATTTACTGTGAATGGAGCATTCATTTGCAACAGTACTTGCAGCCTGGCTCTGAAAATCCTTCCAGGTTGACCAGGGAATAGAACAAGCCAGGCTAGTGCCACCATAATACTTCTGTTCAATATTGTAGTTCAGTACTAATTGTTTGACAGTTTGAGGGTAAAACCAATGGTTTTAAAATTTGAACAAAGTGCCCACCCACCATTGAGATTTGAGACACAAAGTGAAGGAGTCAGGCTAGACGGATATAACGAGCAAAATATGTCTTTATTTGCTGTCAATAATGATTTTGCCAAGTCGTGACGAGCACATCCATTAGCTGAAGTCATTAACCCAGAAACAATGCATTCTTTGCTCTGCCTTCCTGTGTGTTCTGTGCTCTATAAATTTGTGACAGCAAACAAACGCAAAAGAGAGATAGGATTCCCAAACAGCGCTGCAGCATATTGGATTGAGGATTACATGACACGGCAGGACACACCGTAGAACAGTGCAGACAGGGCTGGGCAACGGGAGAGCGGCCGAGATATTGATTGTCTGCAGCTGCATAAAGGGTACCTGAAACACAAATCCTTTGTGCATGTGTATGTCGGAGTGTGTGTGTGTGTGTGTGTGTGTGTTGGGGTGGGGGGTCGGGGTGGTGGTGTGTGTGAGTGTATGTGTGTGTGGGGGGGTTGTGGATAGTGGTGTCAATCCAACCCATGGGAGGGATGGAAAACTAGGTCACGTCCAGATTTTTCCATCATTTCTCCTTAGTGATTAAAACATCACTGTGGGACACAAGGAGAAAAAAAATGACGGTCAATTTTTAATCAAATCACTGAGGGTCACTATGCTGTGAGGCTGGCATTACTAGTAAGGTGTTAAAAAAAGCGGAACTAATCGTAGGAAGGGATGAGCAGACAGGATGAGAGAATACGAGAATGAATGAACAAGAAAGAAAGAAAAAATACTGACTAGAAGACTGCTAACTTGACTGGAGGGTTGTAATGTTTCTCAGAAACCTTCCTGGGAAGTGTACCACAGAGCACAACCGGTCTGCATAAAAACATTTAATTTTCCAGGAAGTGTTCTCATCCCCACACAGATGGACTTCTCTCTTTCTTCCCCTCTTCCTTTCCTCCCTCCCCCTCTTCTTTAATTTTTTTGTGTTCCTCCCTTCCCATTCATACAGCACCAAACAGGCAGAGATTGAGGTCAGAGCCCACTAGGGAAACACTAGCGTCACTTTCTCAGAACGGTCTCTTAGAGACCACGGCGCATCGTTGTGTGTGTGTGTGTGTGTGTGTACACACTCAGTTGGGAGAGCTTGCACCATACTTTGCGATTGTAATTAGCAAAGTGCAAAGCTCACTCGCTGTAGGACAGATCTGCTAGCCATGACAGCTGGGACATGTCAGTCAAGGAGCCATGAGGGACAGGTTGATGCCCTAGAGAATGCGCATCTCCGGTGTCCTTATTAAGAGCGCTAACCTAGGCTCCTATGTAGCTTTCCTCTCTACAACGCGCTCAAGTGTAATTCCATACAGGTCATGGTAAAGTCTGTGGATGTGTGTGTTTGTAGGCATGAATAGACACAATAGACACTTATCCACATGTATATCCACATGCACCGAAGAAACTCGCCATAAGGTACCTTCTGATAGTCAAGTAAAACTCAGTCAGAATGTCAGAAGCTTACAATGTGTGTGTGTGTGTGTGTGTGTGTGTGTGTATGTGTGTTTGTGTCTGCCTAACAAAACAAGACTCAGCTGTGGATATGGATTTGATACCCTGCACCCTCGCTTGCCAACGGTCAGGTTGGCTCACTTCCAGCTCAGGGACAAGGAGGTGTTTCCACATCATTTATTCCAAGGCATCACCTGGTTTTCTCCCTCGCCATTGTTCCCAGAATGAAGCACCTCACACACACACACACACACACAAACACACACACACAGACACTAACAGGTGCTGGCTGATCAGCTTTCTCTTACTGGAAGGAGTGAAAGAGGGCTAATGGGTTTGGCCCCAGGAACTGGAAATGTAAGGCTTTAAAAGAAAAAAAAAGAAAAATTGATAAAAAGGAGACACGAGACGACAACTTTGCGCCTGTGGAACAGGGTCTAAAAATACTCTCCCATATCTGTAATGGCCCGGTAATTAGATTGGTAAGCACATCGTACCTTCACATATGAAGGGAAGCTCTAACCCTACCCTGGTTCCTCCCTTTTCTGGGATGGTATTCACACACTCACATATACATCTGTTTGAGAATAAAATGGTGTAGTGGAAAATCCTCATTTTCCAGCCCTGGACCTTCAAGACTTAGCAAGGTTTCAGCTTCACCTCTGCTGTTCTGACACCTCCCCACCCCCTTCACACACACACACACACACACACACACACAGAGTGGGGGAGCCAAGATGAGACACTTCCAGCAACCACATCCAGAAAATGTTACACCTTACATAATCTCCGATAATTAGTCCTCTTGTTTCGGTCCATATGTGCACTGCACGCTGCGCCATGCCAAAAACATTATTTTTGTCGCTGCAGGATTAGAGGTGTTTCTCCTGGTGGGAAGGATATGTGGGTGAGCATGGCGACAGGCATCTTAAGAAGCGTGTCCGCTCGAGGCTGTGCACGCTGGAGACTGCTCTGATACCGCTTTTCATTTCCCCTCACACAGGTATGAGCGGGGGGAGTTTTGTGGGGCCTGCCGTGCAGCGATGACTGGATGGATGTACTACCCCTCCCCCCTCTAACTCCCCTCCCCCGACGAGAGGGTGATCCCTGCCCTCGGGATGTGTGTTTGCCCAGATGCTGCCGGCTTTGGTTCCCCCATCGCTCCCCGCTTCCCCCCCCACCCCCAGCATTGCCCTTTCTCAACAGGCAGACAGAGATTAGCACCTGCTTCCTAGAAAGTGGGCTAATGCACAGGCACCAGTTGATGGTATCGCCTCCATTAGTCGCCCCAGGGCTTTATCTGTATGTGATGTGCTCCCACCGAATGCTTGGATGGATGGCTGGAGAGGGGTACGAGGAAGATGGGGGAAGGAGAAGAAAATCATCCTCATTTGATCATCCAGCTGACATGCATCCCCTCTGCACATTCGCTCCAAGTCAGGACAGCTCAGGCTGTCAGTGGAGAAGCTGTTGAAATCTGAAGAGCGGTGCTGACACAGCACTAAAAATGTTGGGAGCTACAGAGGGAAGGCCCGATCAGGTCATGCAGCAAACAGTGGCGTTGCTTCCACACAATTGCTTCCTTCCTGCGAACACCTGTTGGCTGTATACCACGGCCATTAGGCCTCGAGGCCTGTTTGCTTTATCGAGGCACCAATGCCACGGCGTGAGGATGGGCTCCTGGATATTTGTCTAAGCAAAACCAATAGCGCATAAAAGGAAGAGACGGCAGGGCTGAATCCACACATCACACAAGAGTCAAAGCCACCAGATTGCCCAGCTAAATTTTTTTATTTTACGGCAAGAGCGAGGACACCTGTGGTGTGATTTCTCAGAAACACCAAAAGATGACTTCCAGAGAACTGAAAAGAGAGTGCGAGAAAAAAACAGCGAGGGAAAGGAAGAGACAGCGAGAAAAAGTGATGGAAATGAAGAGAGAGATTCAGACAGGTCGCTGAAACATCAACTTCTACGCCGTGTTACCATGGCAATGGTGAAGCCAACAGCAAACATAATGAAGGGCGATTAAAACCGTTTAAGGACCACTGAGAAAATGTCACCGAGACACACAAGGTGACGAGAGGCACTGAACTCCATTTTAGGAGTGAGCCTGGCAATTATGGGGGAAGGGGGATAGGACGCTGATGGATTAAACGCATTCAGCAGAAGAGACAGAGTCACCTTCATCAGTAAAAAAGCAAACAGAACTCAAGCTACTCATTGACCTTCCTATCACCATAGGCTATTCCACTTGAGTAAACTACTAAGTAAGTAAGACATCACAGCACTATGGATTATTCACAGGGTTAAGGGTTCAGACCATCACAAAATGTCTTATATAAACACAAGGGCCACAGACCAAATGGTGAAAAATATCAAATGACAAGAGAACCAATCCCTTTGCCTTCACATACTCACTATGTTTCAAAATTGTCTTATATTTTGTTGTTTTTTTTACATTTTTTTTTACGTTGTGTGTGTAAAATAACTACAACGGAAATCTTCTACCTTAGACATGAAAGGAGAAAAATGTGGATGAATTTCATAAAAAAAAAAAAATATATATATATATATATAGAAAGAGCTGGTAAAATAAGGATGTATTTTCCAGTCTGAAACACTCGTCACTTTGGTGTGCAGAAAAAGAAGTGTTAACACGTCCTGACAAATTGGCCCAGAGACTACGCTGAGCAACATCAAAAGACATTTGTGCTGAGAAAACAATATCATTCCATTACAACAAACTTGGCCACTAGCCAACAACAGCCGGTAGCAGCTCTCTTGGAGCTGGAACAAGGAAGAAGGCAGAATGAGAGAGATTGACAGAGACAGTGTGTGTGTGTGTGTGGGGGGGGGGGGGGGGTATCTACACAGCATCAATCTCCAATTTGGTCATGTAAATGACCAGGAAAAAATGACCTTATGGCAATTCAGGCTTCAAAATGAAGGGAAATAACTAATGAAATGTATCTCCACCAATGGTAAAAAAAAATAAAGAACATGAAAGTTTGAGGCGGTGGTTGCTAGACAGCAAGATCAACAGCAATGTCTGCTCCGCTTGTTTCTGGTGCGCCCCTGATTGGAAGCCATTTCTGTAAAAGAACAGGTTGCCAGAGGGCCCTTAAAGCTGTGTTGGCTGTGAATGTTTCTCAGACACTTCCAGGGCTCTCTTACTCTGGCATGGTGTTATATCTTATTATTGCTGAATGTCGTTGGGGCACGGGTACCACTGGCATAAGTACTGTAGGGTCGCCATGGCAACATCCTCTCATCAGTGTGGCAATGCTGGCTACTGTATGTCCCTGGAAGGCATTGACGGATCTACACAAACACCAACAGGGGCCAGTGCCCCTGTAAAACTGACCCTAGTCCTTGTCCTGTGAAGACAATAAATTGAGTAATTTGTTACGATGATATGCACTGGTACGGATGTTGGAACCTAATGCAGTGTAGTGTACATAGCCTTGACACTCACATCTTTGCTGCTTGGAACTGTTATCTGTGACAAGCAGTGCAAATTATGGCGAACAATGGAAAAATTGCAACCCAGCAAGCATGAATTTAAAGAGGCAAAAGTACCTATATATATATATATATATATATAAATACACACATACACACATGTTCACAATGATAATGATAGTAGGTTTAATTTATTTCACATGGTTTGAATAACACCTTTGTGGTTCCAAAACTCAGCTAAACCTTCTGTGCGCTGACCAGTAGACTTTGATTAATAACATTATATTCATTTATGTAAGTGAACAAGCCATTTAATGTAGGCTTACCAGTGTACCACAATTTGCATGACAACAAAACATAGACCAGTAGTTCACTTTTCATCTCAAACTCATTCACTGATCTGGTCTAGAGAGTAGGCTATAGACTATAGACTATAGACTATTTAATTCACACTGCACAATATGGTGGCCCTGAAGTGCAAACCACATTAACAAATTACTAAACACAACAACAAATTGAGAAACACAAACAAATTCAGAAACAACAAAAAACTTGAGAATCACAAAAACAAAAATGAGAAACACAATTACATTACGAAACCGGAAAGGGTAGGTACCAGTCAACAACAGGAGACATGGATACTGGTGATACTGGTAATACAGTGATACTGAATATGCTCAAGTGTAATCAAATATTGTGATGAACTTGGCTTTTTTCGATAGCTTCAAGTAGACAAACAATAGCTTCAATGGCTTCACATAGACAAATCACAATTCAAAATGAACCTACACACAGTTGTTTGAACTATTATTTGGTTTTACTGGTAATTTCACTAACGGTAGCGTCACAACAACATTAACTGTATAATATCAGATAAACGGGCGAGCTAATTGCTCATAAAGTCGCTATAAATACCCGTTACTATGGACTCGTTGCTATGCCCTCATCCGGACTTGCTGTCAAGTCCAAAACCACAGGTCCAATCAGTGACGTCTGCTGTTGCTGACTGGTACCTACCCTTTCCGGTTTTGTTAATGTAATTGTGCTTCTTTTGTTTTTGTGTTTCTCAATTTAGTTTTTGTGATTCTTTAATTTTGTGTTTATCACTTTTGTTGTTGTTTCTGAATTTGTTTGTGTTTCTTAATTTGTTTTTGTGTTTATTAATTTGTTAATGTGGTTTGCACTTCAGGGCCACCATAGCTTAACCTACTCCCACACTGAGGAAGGCTGATAAGGCTGAAACCTTAAACTGCCTAATTTTCCAAAAGCCAGAAGTTAGTTGGCAACCATTTAGCCAGAGGAAATATTGGCAGAAATTAATGGCACATTACATTTTTGGTTATGTGATCTTTTAATGAAACCATGCCAAGTTAATGTTGTAACTGTTTTACAAAAGGCAACAACCCACACAGGTCTGTGAGTTATGCTGGATTTATGTGATATCCACTGATATGGGGAATTAACAGCAATCCACTATGCTACGTTCTTCTTTGTGCCTCCCCGTAGCTGTGGTACAACCTGAATAACTCATGACTCCTCATGGGTTAATGCTAACATGAATAATGAAACATCTACAGTATGTACAGGCAAGTATATCATTTTAATTAAGAAAAAAAAAATCACTATGGGAAATTTTAGAGGGAATTTATATTAGTTAAAGTATTCATCAGTAAAAAACAGTATTTTATTCTCTTGCATAAGTACTATATGGGCCCCCCTGACACTGACCCCACTTTGCTCCCTTATGGTGAAGTTGGTCTCGCTCACTGGTAGGTTAAAAACTTGGCCTGAACAAGAAGAAGAGGCATTAATTAAAAGTGCATTAAACCTTATACCTTCACTGTTGCAGAAACGGAGGCACATCAAAAGAAAAATCTCACAATCAGGAGCAGTGAGAGTCCCTGACAACTTAATACCTTGTTCCTATTCCTTCCTTCCCCTCACCATCATGTCTTTCATCTGTCAATCTCCAGACTTGATGCTAAATCGGGGCTTCCTCCATTCTATCGATGGCGCTTTAGTGTTCAGTGGCTCATACGTGTCTGTACTGACAGCAGGCGACACGAGGACTCCTGGGATAACTTTGTACTTGCTGTTCCTATACGCTGTGTGAGTGCTGCACGTCTAAAAGGAGTGACACCCCACCCGTGATGCGTCCGTCTATTGAAGCAGCCTATACACACTGACAAGATCTAAACCATAGACATTGGTTGTGGTTCAAAAAGAATAATTATCCAGCTAGAATACAGAGGGGTGTAATTAATAGTTGAGTGAATGTCAGGACGCTTGATTAAAAAAACAACTACAGGGTTAATTACTCTAATGTTTCGAAGGGAAGTTACAACATAAGAATAACAAAAACAATATACAGTGTATCCCTCAGAAAATGAGACAGTCAAAAGGAGAGTGGGGGTGGGGCAGTCGTTAGTTGGTATCAGATGCAAGTAACTTATCATTGGAAATGGTATGTTATGCAGTTTCAAAGAATATGATCCACAAGAAAACCAACATTTTTTTATTAAGCAACTTTTAAAAATTATGTTCAATAAAACATATTCCTTCTCTGAAGTAGCATTAAGTAGCATTAATTCCAAAAGAATGAGAGCAGATGCACAAAAGGCTACTGTAGGAAGCCCACCATACAACCACAGCAGAGCGCCTCTCATTAGCATCCAGACTGAAGCAGCAGGTAAAGGAGCCGAATGAGCTCCCAGCAGGCCAAGGCACACACAATTTCAGCTTAGCGCAAACCACCGCCAGCAGCGGGGCATCGAGAGGCTGAGGACCAAGACATGGTTCCCCCACTGACAGTCTACGCTAGGAGACACATAAAGTACACAGCCAGTGCACACAAAATACCCAACCTCCTCTCTTTGATGGAGAGAAAGGGGGGAGGGGGGTGTTGGCGAGGGGCTGAGTGAATGTGTGAGCAAAAGAACAAAAGAGGATGTGTGTGTGTCAGACATTTGATGAGGATAGCTTACATGAAAGAGAAACAATTAAATTATTGGAGGCCTGAGGAAGGATTGAAGAGAGAGAGTGAAAGAGAGAGAATGAGAGAGAGAGAGAGAGAGAGAGAGAGAGAGAATGAGAGAGAGAGAGAGATATCTTAAGGGTCAAAATCTTAAGAGAGTGTGAGGAGGACTCTGGATGCTCTCAAAGGTGGCAGATTTCCACCCTCAACCAGCCAGAGGTCCTGTGGGACCCTGATGTAAAGGTTACGCCAACACTAAAACAGGCAAACCATGAATATTAGGGGCAACAAGATGACCTTTTGAAGTCCACCAATATAGTTCAACCGTGCAAGCTTCCAAACACAGCACAAAACACATTGTTTCTAATGATACATTGTTTTGTCATGTGTTTGTACGCTTTTGGTTTGTCTTTGTTTTAATGGCAAACAGTGGCGACACCAGAGGTGGTCACGGCCACCACACAAAAACCTTACAGGCCACCACACTGGCCACCACAACTGGCAGCATTCTAGATTAACATCATGGCTCAACATCTGTTAAGCTACATACTTATGCCTTACACTTGCATTTCAGATCCAAACATACATATGAAATCCACTCAAACATAATGGGCACTCATGCAAGGAGAAATAATGCACCCAATGGCTGAGAAATGATTACAAACGCACACACACACTCACACACAGATGAATCATGCACAAAAGGACAGAAAAATAACTTAACACACACACACACACACAACCACACACACAGACTGTGGTGCGAAAATCAGGTCAGGTTCCCGGGCCAGGCCATAGACCCATCTGCTCCAGCCACCTCCCACCACAGAGTGCCAGCCCTCCTGCCCCTGCACAGGGGAGTGTCCTCTCCCCGCGAGGTTCAGACGTACACACCTGACCCCAAAGCACTTCTGGCCATCAACCTCTGTCTACAGGTGTTTGATCCAGACGGGGCAGTGGACAGTCCACTACTACATTGCCAAAAACTATCCAAACAAACCATCACTGGTAAGTAAGAACTCCAAAATGATGCCAAAGGCCTGATCACACACATGTAACCGAATATTATCGGTGGTCACTGAACAACCCACCTAAATGGAGTCAGGCAGTGGTACCAAAATGTTAAGAAAATACTCATTTTAAAGAACATAAAGTATGGTATAGTGTCTAACATTGTCAATACCTAGCTAGGAACACCAGATTCCTGGGAAAAGACTACCTGTGCAGAAAAGGAATTTGAGGAATGAATAGATTTAATTATGGAGCCAAGAGCCCATGATATCACTGGTCTCACGATTCTATTTGATTACAATTATCATTCGATTCGATCAATTATTGATTCGATTCGATATCTCGATGCATCACAATGCATTCCATGAATGCAATTAGAGCAATTAAAAATGCTCCAAATATTTTAAAAGCTGATAATTGACACATTTTGGATATAGATAGATAAGGAAGTTACATGGCTGCCACAGTCACTGCTGGGTGTAAGATAGCCACAGCAGTAGAGAAGACGGAGGAGACCAAGTAGCATTTAACGAAACGAATACTGTTTCTATTTTCTATAAAGTGCAATTATTTAGAAAGTGCAACTATTTACACTTACAAATATATAGAGAATGTGCAGAACAAAAACTGTACAAAAAGGAATAATTGACATGCACCAAAATAAGTCAATGAACACACAAAATTGCATATAAACTACAAACTACTGAAAAACCCCCATGACAATGGGTTACCCCACCAAGAACCCGGGAAACCCCTTTATTTCTTCCCAGTGGATCAATCCATTTGTTTCCTCAACGCAAGTTTGCCGTTTTGTTTCCAGGTGAGTGAATTGATTACGGAGTTGTTATTATAAAAGTTTTAACCAATAAATAAAGTTTTAAACAGCCTGTGTGCATTATTTAACTTGATAATACCAGACAAACATCATACAGATGCGTAATGAACATGACAATGTAATCTAAAAGAACATTTCACATAACTAACGGACACTTAAACATAACCCTCTAGCAATGCAGGTACACCTTTCCCTGCACCCTTAAATGCTAAGTACTCTGTGGTAAATAGTGGTTAGTCACAGTGTGAAAAATGTCATGAACAGTAGGCTTCATACGGAGCCAATGCTAGAGTAAGTGTAGCTGAGGCAGAACAGCATGATTTAACAATGCCGGCTAATTACGGTCCAAGCACTGCGCTACGTGGAGCGTCATGGCGCAGCCTATGAAACAGCTGGGACAATTTTTTTAACTTATTTTTGTCACTGCGAAATAATCGATTGAGTTCTTTCACTGCATCGATGCAGAATCGTCCACGTCTGCATCGCAATGCATCGACTATGTGATTAATTTCAACCCCTCCAATACCACACTGGGCATTCAAGTGTTCTGGGCTGCGGTCATAGGATGAGCTATGCCGGGCACAATGAAAGGAATCTCAACTAGTGGCTGAACTTGGAGGCGCCGTGGCTCAGCGGGCTAAAGCGTCATGCCATGACTCCAGCGACCCGGGTTCGAGTCCGACCTGTGGTCCTTTGTCGATCCTGCCCCATCTCTCTCTCCCATTAGTTTCTTCACTATCAATGTCCAAATAAAAGGCAAAAGCCCCTCCCAAAAAACTATTGGCACAACTTGGGGTGAGAGGAGGCAAGGGCCGCAACAATTTTATGTGCTTGCAGGAAGGCTGTGAGCTGTGTGTATAAATAGGCCAGGGATGACCCACGAAAGATTCTTTTTTTGGAACGCTGACAGCGATGGAGCACTTCCGACGTGACTGAGAATGGACGAAGAAGGAATGTTGAGAGGGAAGAAGGATAAAAAGCGGGCAGAGAGATAAATGCACGGATTTGATAGAAGGTATTAATCAGCGTCATATGCGGCACATCATTAGACCCCAAGTCAGAAGATTACACAGGCTTGTCTTTGCGAGCCATGCGGACAAACCTGCCATTAGTGGCTCGGCATGGAGCCCTGCTCGGCTGGAGATCTTATCCTCCCGTTGGTACTACAAGCCTCCTTCATCCAGATGCATCACTCCTGCTTCCATGAAAGGGCACTTTCATCTGCAGAGCACATAAAGTGCTTCCCAGCATCACTTCTAAGAGCTGAGGACGCTGGCCATTGACTCCGCTCAATCATAACTTGGCCTCGATCGATGCCCGCGTTGAACCCTATCTGACCCGAACTTAACTCGTCAATCTCGCCACTCCCCTGGCCAGCACTGGCACTTTTGATCAGGGCTCCTTCAATGCCTCCACCAGGGCATCGTCAACCTCTTTGTCTCCTAAGGATGAGGGACTGCACTTTTGCCTCCCCAGCCTCTCCCAACCGCCCCATCAAATCACATCTATCCCTCTACAGGCATCACTTCATTAGAGATAGGAGAGAGAGAGAGAGAGAGAGAGAGAGAGAGAGAGAGACAAAGAGAGAGAGACAAAGAGAGAGGCTGAGAAAGAGTAAGTAGGTGAGTCACTTTGTGAAAAAGAGGATGGCTGAATCGATGTATGCGTTTTCCATCTGTACGGGGTGGGGTGATACGGGGCTTATGTAACACAGAGCTTAGTCACCAGCTGAGGCCAGAGGGCTGTCTGTCGGTGGCAGTGACTCAACTCGGGCTGACCCGTGCGTCCCCACCTGTCATCTCATCACCGCTACAGACTGACCTGTTTGTGCACCGAGAAATATATACAATATATATGTGTGTGTGTGTGTGTGTGTGTGTGTGTGTGTGTGTGTATATATATATATATATATATCCATACCTGACGGCAAAAAAACAGTCACAGGCCAACATGCTCATAAGCAGGGTTTTGAACCTTGCCTTTTTTGCCACTTATCCTCATTACAAACAGAAACAGATTTTTTATGTTTCCGGTTTTAGGTTCCATCCAAAAAATATTGTTCCACATCAGCTGTGGAGCATAGAAATAGGTGTGCTTTCAAAATATCCATTCTGTCCTACTCTCTATCCTACAGCAACCACCACTGTCTTATAACTGATACATGAATTAAATAACATTAAATAATTTTCAAGCAAAAATGCTGTCATTTCTAAAGAGAGGATCATAGTATTCTAGTATTGTTGAAATGACAAACAAGAGATTGTAATTTCATCAAATAAATTAAAGCATTATCCTTGTCGTCAATGTTAGTAATAGCTGTTCGAAAAATGTTTGTCAGAGCCTAGTAAAATGAGAAAACAGGTATGTCCATGTATGATTGGTAACATACAATATTCTCCTCTGATGACATTATTGAGTCTTTAAGGCTCATTACACCTTTTGATCCCCTGTTGGTGGAACTGGTAAGCGCCTGTCTGCTTGCTCTCTCTATGCATTCAGTGAGTGACAGGTGGTAAACATCATGCTTTCACTGCTGACACAAACCTTTTCAGAACCAAAACAAAAAAAAAAAAAACAGTATTACAATAAAAAAAGCCGTTCTGTTACAGAACATATAATAAAATATATACAATTTCTGGTTTCGTCTTTATTCCTAGCAAAATGGCTTTGGGTTTTAGTATTTGTTCCAAAAATCGCTTCAAAGCCTTGCTTATAAGAAACACAGATAAACACTCAGAGACGCATAAACAAGCACACATACATACAATTTCTTCTCATTGAGAGCAACAAACACACACACACACACACACACACACAAACATGTAGCCATTAGACTCTATTCAGTAAGAGAGGCTTTTGTGTACATCAAATATGTCTATTCAGAAGGCCCTCATCAGGGAGCCTTTCAAGTACATAATCAAATTGCATGAAGGGCTATTGATGGCTGTGCAGCCCTTAAAACAATTCTAAATGGCTTGACTCACACGTCTGTGGACATAAAAGCACTCTTAAAAGCACCATGCCTCGCAGTATGAAAGACTAGACCATGACACTAGACTCACTCACTTACTGAAGGAAATCTGGCCTTGTTCGTTTGACAAGCACTTCTAATCTAGCACTGTAATGGGTGTAGACTTTGAGTTAAAAATGGAACCACTGGTCCAGACCAACCAAGTTAGTTTATCAGGGTTCCCTAATGTTTTTGTTTTCCTGATTTGCCTCTAAGAAATGGCAACGGTGGCAAGCAACAATGAATTTACAGTTGCTGCATGAATCCACAAACCCGTCCGACTTCCAACTGCAGGTATCGCCATCATTTACAACTGCCACCTATGAATCTCAAACTAAGCTCATTCCCTCTCACACCCTCTGGCTGATTGAGCGGGCATCCTGATGGCTGTGCATCGCTTAGAGCCAGAGTTGTAGTCTGATTATTCATTATTATTCTTCTTCATTATTTTTAACAGACCTGCCCTGTTTAGTAGTCCAACTACCGGAGAGGGTTAATTAGTCTCTCTGAAATCATCGATGCATCTTGCCCGTGCCAAGGTACTGTACGTGAATAATCTTTAGTGATGTGCTATGTGACTGCCTTGACTGGAGAGGGCACTGAGGTCGAGTGTGAACAGAGTTAGTTACTCTCAGAAAGAGATGGCAATGAAGAGAGGGGATTGCTTTCTTTAAGAGAAGAAGCTGACAAACCACCTACAGCTCGAGGATACTATAAAAAGGCTGGGTTACTATTCCCGGGGGTCGAAAATAGGACAGAACTCTTTACCTCCCTGGGTACTAACCTATTCTAGGTCAGCATAACAGAGGCTACAACACTGTAAAATGATAGTGTATGTGTGTGTGTGTGTGTGTGTGTGTGTGTGTATCCTGAATAATCATATTGGGTCAATGACTTGCAAAAACAATTACCACACCGGGAACATTCTTAGTTGATTTAGAATCTGGCTATAGTGGTGTCTTGCGAATTTATGCCGTTCTTTATTTGTTAAAGAGAAAAGGGGGCGAAGAAAAAGCTATCAGGAATTAATTTTGGCCCCACATCCATGCGAACCCAAGGACCTTCATCTCCGGATGGGTCAGCAAAGCTATTGCCACAGTAATCAGAATCCATTCCCTGCTGTACTGCAGGAAAAAGAGACAGAATAAGAAAGGTGATTTCCCCTTGCAGTCTCCCAGGAGGGGGTCTGTGTCCACACACACACACACACACACACACACACACACAACACACACAGTCCCGCCGGCTGCCCCACTTCAGAAGCCTATATAAATGTATGAGATGTGCTGATGAATAGGAGAGGGAGAGACAACAAATGAGTGAGCTGATAAAATATTAAAAGCGCCCATTCTCCAGTCCCCAAGACATTAGATCGTCCTGGGGGTAAGCGCCGTCCAAGGTGCCACTTGCCCTCAATGACCCCAGCATCTTTTTAAAGGGAGATTCAAGTCTTGCCGAACCTCACGGACACAGCCGATGGGAACGGTTGAATGACGCCTTCAATATTGGCAACCATCAGGATAGAGCAGCGCAGAAAATGGGAGACACATACAATCATCTCGGCCCCCGGGGACCATTTCTGATGTGCAAAATGGGGCGGGGGGGGGGGGGGGGGGGGGCACAATACACACACTCACACATAAACACAAACACTCTACAGTGTAAATATCTGCGGGAATGTTTTCAGCACGCTCCACTCAGACAAATTCGGACCGAAGCTTCCGTGCAGTCGTCAAATGGATTCAGACGTATGGGAGTCTTCCGTCAGAGATAGGATTTTAATAAGCCTTGTAATAACGCTTAATTTAATACCACCAAGATGAGCACCCCGGCACCAGGAAGAATAATGGCAAAGGTCACCACCATCCTTCAAGACAGGAGCTAAGAATAGACCCGGTGCCGAGGTGCTTGAAGATTACCTGTTTTGAAGAATACGCTGTGGTGGTGCTGTGCACAAGCAGATTCAATTCTCTCCAAAGCATCTTACAACATCAAATAACTGTCTAGTTGGGAATAACAAAATAACAATATGGATATTTAATAAAACAGTGGCAAGCATGACATGCATATTTTGGAATATAACAAAAAAATTATAATAATTACAATATCAATTGTTAACTAGAGAATGTAATTCCAGAAAATTGCGTTTGTATGCACAGTGGAATTTACTTTATCTCGTGGAATTTTTAAGTTAAATAGTTTAGAGTTAGCGGGATAGTTGAACGGTTGAAGAGTTTAAATAGTCAAATTTAATACTTAGTTGCTTGATAATTAAAATGCTGAATAGAATGATAAGTAGAAAAATATTGAACAGATGACTGCAGAGAAAGAGTAAGTAGCAAAGATGAAAAAAAGAGTAAATAGTTAGTTTAAATGCCTTTTTAAAGTTGCCTTTTATAGTAGGGTGGTGCAATGGTGTATATAGTTAAATAGTTGGATAGTAAACCTGCTTAAATTGCTTAAAATGGCTTAAACAGTTTAAATGATTCAAATAGATTAAAATAGCATAACATTTAAGCTTGAAATATTAATAATGCTAAAGATGCCAATAATGCTGACAAGTGATAAACTAATAGTATTACTCAGTAAACTTAGCTAATGTTAATTAGGAGATATGGTAAGTATGCTAACTATACTTAAATTGCTAACAATGCTAATAAAAGTACTCAGTAGGCTTAGCTGGTGATAATTAGCATGTATGCTAACATGCTAACAATGCTAATTATAAAGTACTCCATGGACTCCATTCATTTTTCACTTGCTCAACAGCAAAACTAGCGGAATTTCAACAGATTGCAGGCAAGTTAATAGAGAGTGGACCAGATCAGAAGTTCAACCTGTTATTATGGCAGGGGGAAACCATTAATAGCAAGGGGGAAATTAAAAGCTGACAGTTAAGAGCGGGTGCACTCCATTCAAACAAACATTCTAAAGACCCATTATGACTCATTGTTTCAACCGACACTCTGAGAAGGAGAGTTTAACTCAATGGAGACAAAAGTTTTATAGATAAACTGCAATATTTTAAAAAGTATAAGAAGGTTGAAAATACACATCGTACAAGGCATGAATGAGCCTAAGTTTCTAGGTTAAACAGTTGAAGCTCAATTAAGTCTGATAGCAGACATGTCATGAGTTCAGCCTCCACTCTAGATTTCCCATTTAAAGTCTATAGGGGGAAATTTTTAATAGTTGATAAGAAATTGTTTAAAAAGTATTAAATTTGCAAACTTCAAAAATACATAGCACACATGGCATGAGCGAGACCTACGTAACAAAGTTTGAACCAAAGTTAAGTGGTTCGGGCCGCAGTAAAGTTAGGTTATAAAGAAGATATAAAAATGTTAAGATATAAAAAGACTTCGAATAAAAACACCATCAGATGCAGAAGACACACAGACTTCACACAGACTTAAAGGGATAGTTCGGTTTTTAACACATTAAGCCCCTTTCACAGGTTGTCTAATGCTGGGCTCAAACTACACTATTTTAAAATCTTCTACGATTTTGACGTCGGGTTGCGCCGCAAACATAAAGAGAATCACAACCGACAATCTTGTCTACAGTCGTAAACACGCACACACTACACGATTGGAACGCCCAACATTCCATTTCCAGTCGAAAATATCAAACACGTTTGATATCTACGATTCCCGATCGGTCAGTCTTGAAAAACCCCGAAAATTCTATCTTAGAACGTCGCACACGACAAAGGAACCTGGGCGACAATCGCTTACGATCCGCCTGGGGACTGAACGTTCCCCCGATTGTCGTAAGGGGGGGTTCCAGCCGAGAATCGGGCCGAGAATCCTGTAGTTTGAGCCCAGCATAAGGGTGCTTTCACACCTGTTTTGTTCCGTTCCAAACCCTGAACCGATACAAATATTTGGCATTGTTCCAGGGCTCGTTTCATGTTCACACTGCAAACTTTTAGAACGGAACATAATGTAATCAAACGCGCGTGCGGTTACACTGTTCCATGCGTCTTTGAAATGAACCACCGAGTATTAATGGTTTTAGCGTTTGCATCATGGTAAAATCAAGGGCTGTCTACATTGCGATACACTTTAACCTATCCTGCGAGAAAGACGTTGAATTAGCAGATTATTCAGCATGCACTTAATTTGTCATATCTGCTTTTGTAGCAGTTTTCACTGTCTGCTTCATCATTAGCCTGTCAAATTCTCTCTCTTTTTTAATTGACGGCACAGGCACGCAGTTTGTTTCACCATAACTTTTAACAACTGTGTCTATGCAGCCTGCACCAGAGGCCAAGTTTTGCCAAGTAGTTGTCATAATAAATACATTTATCTACATAAATATTTTGCAACCGACAGTCCAACGATACCCACAGAGATACCTAAACTAAATGACAACCTCCCGACGGCGATAAGTTTGAATTTTGATAGATTAGGCTAACCTGCACATTAGCCTGCACATTTAAATCGTGAATGGGCTTGCGGAAAACTCCTGATGGATTTAACCAATTAATTCATTAATTCTTAATAGTTGGATTTCTGGATGGATTTTGAAAGAAGGTAAGAAGCGATCTAGGATATATTTGCTGGATTTTTGTATGCCTGGTGTAAATGTTTCTTCTCGCTAGTAAGGGAGATGTTATCATGAGGCTACCTTGCGTTGTTGTCAGTGCTTGAACTGTCAGTTTGCAGCTAGCCATCCTGTATTGCATAACTTGTTAACTAGTAGCATCCAGGCTTTGGTGTTTATGGTGTTGCAGCTGGCACACTATTTTTTATGTGAGTTTGGGGGTCGGGAACAGTCTTGTTTTCTGTGTCAAGTAACGTTAACCTAGGTTGAAATAGGCTGTCACACTGGTTAACCGGAATTTCAGTGGGAAAAGGATGGGTTTACTGTAAAAACAACCAGATATCCCATTGGAGTAGTCCGATTGCTTTCACACTGTAAATGAACCATTCTAGAGATCGATTGGAAACGTGCCGAGACCACCTTGTCCAAGCGGTCCAGAACCGTTCCATTTGTTCCGGAACAGAGAACGTTTGTCGCTTTCACATATGCTCAATCGAACCGATCCATGGGGGGAATCGTTCCCTGTACCGTTCCAGCGAGTTAGGTGTGAAAGCACCCTAAAATGCAATAATGTGGTTGACATCGAAATTTTGACGATTGCTTCTGTCTCGGCTATTTGGGAAATGTAGAATTGCCTCTGCCTGCCTTCAAAATGGCTAGCAATGGGCATGTGTTGTTTCTATCCTTAAAACACTGGTTTTAAAAAAAGTGCTACTCACCAAGTGGTTAGTGGTGCTCAATGATGTTCCAAAACATGTATCGTAGCGAAATAAAGCTTCCGTCATGTTTTATTTGGCACTTTGTTTATATGAAGGAGCAAATAGATCCCTATGGGACTTACAAAATGGCAAATAAAACATGACAGAAACTGTATTTTGCTACGATACTTGGGTTGGAACATCAGCAAATGCCACTAATCACTCCATGAGTAGCACTTTTTTTAAAACCAGTGTTTTAAGGATAGAAACAACACATGCCCATTGCTAGCCATTTTAAAGGCAGGCAGAGGCGATTCTATATTTCCCAAATAGCCGAGACAGGAGCAATCATCAAGATTTTGGTGTCAACCACTTTATTTCATTTTAGACAACCTGTGAAAGGGGCTTAATGTGTTAAAAACCGAACTATCCCTTTAAGACTAGGATGAACTAACTACTGAGAATTCACACCCCAAATAATGAAGGAAATATATGAGGACAAATATCAGCTTTGATCTACGAGAATGTGTTGTTCCAAAACAAACAAATAAGCAGAACACTCGGATATAAACTGGAAAAGGTCCTCTTGTGGGAAAAGCCACATTGTTTTGTGTGTGATAAAGATGAAAAACAAGAAAGTAAGGCTGGGCGATTGTACCAAAAATAAAAATCTCCGTTTTTTTTTTTATTCGAAAACCACTGTTAACGTAGGCTATCAGGTGTAGCAACCTGCATGTTTAGTTTGAGGAGACAGTAGTACTACTACTAATAAAGCAGTGGGTCATCATTACCTTATCTATTAAAACTGAAGATCATGATAGTAGTAATTTCCTATTCACATTCCTAACAGTGGGCTAGTAATGCTGTGCAACTTACAAAAAGTCATCTGTGTGAATAACAAACCCACACACTCCACAGTAATCATTTTAACCGACTACAGATAATTTTGATCACTTAACGCTGATACGCTCAACCACCGGCCAAATGGTCACATCAATATTTATTAACTTCTAAGCTGCCGCTGCCATGTTTGTGGTTGTGTTGCGTGGGGGAGTAGCCGGCTACATTAACTTGCGAAGGACAGTTGAATGTAACATGAAACATACCCAAATGCTAATGAAGGAAAGAAAAAGTCGAATTATGCAAAATCAACATCGTTTTTAGTAACAAATTTGATAAATCGATTAAATCGTTTTTTTGCCCAGCCCTACAAGAAAGAGGAGCAAAGACCATCCAGAACGTGTAGCGCAGCACAACAGAAGCGAGAAGAAAGCTACTGAACTTCAAAGAGAAAAAACTAGCATTTTATCTAGAAGTGTCCAAGTTTTATTCATTTTAGAGCAGAATAACAGTCTAGTGTACTGTCTGTGTGTGTGTGTGTATGGTCGTGTTTTGGAAAGTGTACGCTCATACACACCCTTCAGCTTGCCCTTACCTATGAATGTCTGTGAAAAAAAAAACAAAAATCAACCTAGCTGAACCCCAATGGCACAGTAAACAAAGTGGTCCAGGGCTTGGCAAGGCTCTGCTGGGTCCAGTCCATCAACAGACATAAAAGATGCAGCGCTGACAGGGCCATGGCTAAGTGGAGGCGGCGTTTCCCGCGGCCCGTGACGGCACCTCGCGGCCTCCCTGCCCAAGGCCTGTGTGTCTCCTGGGCTTCCCTGCGCCTCTTGAGTCTGAAGCCCTATGATGCTTTATTCACACCTAGCCAGTGGAGGTGCACTCCGTACTGGATGCGTGATCAATTATTGACTCAGCCAGGGGTCTGCCTGGGCTCTTCGGCATAGCAAATACATACAGCCATGAAGCAGAATTTCAGCTGAAACAACAGAGGCTTAAGTCTTAAGTCTGATCCATAACAAATATCAGTCTTGTTTTTTTCTTGTTTTTTAATGAGTCACAATTTAATGACCTGAGCTGCTCCTGCTGTCACAACTGCCTCATAAAATGTGTAACCCTGTGCATCACACATCACATGGTCCAGTCTTCCCCTGCGCACTCAGCATGGACATTAATCATGTATCCAGGACACACTCATTAACTCCTAAACAAGAATAAACTAAATAAAGTAATGGTGAATTAAAAAGGAAAAAAAAAAAAAAACACAACATATCTGGGTCTTTGTCTCTTTCCAATCTAAACTGAAATAAAACCTTTTCTTTCTGTCTAATCTATTCCTGTTCCACAGACCCTTATTTTTCGTGTTCTGTGTCTGACGCAGTAAAAACAGGAAAGCAAACACTAGGCTTTGTCAAGCTGTGGCTTGAACACTCGCCCAAAATGGCCCCATGAAGCCTTCACAGGTGTACCGCGCGCACACTAATTCACACAAAGTCATGGAGTTGCCGAATGTGCCAGTGTTGTGGGAAATGAACATCTAAAGACGCTTTTCTTTTTTTGTCGTCGTTCAGCCATGGGGCATGGCACACACCTGCTCCTGCCCCACTCTGTGGCCAGTCTGGGAGAGCTATGGCCTCCTGACTGGGGAGAGAGAGGCATCACTGACCATCTGCTCAGGTTGGGAGTGTTTGTGTGTGTGTGTGTGTGTGTGTGCATATGCTCACATGTTCACACTGAGGCTCAGCCACCTCACACGGAATACCAAGATGGCAAGAAGTGAAACGACATGGAGGTAAAGACATGGAAATAGAAAGAAAGACATAAAGAAAAGAAGAATGAGCAGATGTATCAGAACGGCTGACAGAGAGACAACACAGACAATGTCATTATTAACTTTGTTGTTGCTCTGGCTGTTTCATGCTGTGAACATACATGAGCATGTGCTCACAGCGGGGGGCTATTCTCACAGCAGAAACAATAAGACACAGTCTGAGAAGGACAGACAGAGAGCGAGAGAAGAGAGAGAGAGAAAGAGAGAGAGAAATACAAAAGAGCACTGAGGAGTGACTTGTTTTTGAGAGAGGGCTTGGAAACATGTCAAATCATCTGGGTGTCACACTGGGAGCCTCATGTCATCGCCACTAGAATGACAATTCTGTCTTTACAAAGACGTCACTGATTGGCTGTCCAAGTAACACAGAAATGTGCACCTACTGCTTATATCTTCATTTTTTTCACAATGCTCATCAACACTGTAAGTGAGTCTGAGCGTGTGTCTCTAAGTGCGTCAGAGATTTTAAACGGCATCCCTGCTTGAATGTCTATTGTGTCTATTTGTGTGTGTGTGCCTGTATGTTTGAAGGTGTGAGTGTGTAAGCAGTCTGAGTTTGTGTGGACAAGTAATGAACATACAGTAAACAACGCAGAGTGTCAGAGTGTGTAGCACGCACGTGTGTAGCTTTGATGTTGTTTGTGTTTGAGTGTATGAGATTGTGTGTGTGTGTGTGTGTGTGTGTAGTATTTGCTCCCTGTTCACCTGAATCTCCATGCCCTGCTCCAGCAGTCTCTTTGCCTGGTTCTCCACCTCCAGTCTGGCTCTGCTAATGAACAGCAGGTCATTCTCGATCACGTCGATGCCGGAGAGGTCCACTCCCTGGGACAGATAGTCTACCAGACAGAAACAAACACATAAAAACAAAACAAAGACATCTTCATAAACACATTGCACTGAAAGTCATGTCAACACCATGTGACAAAGAGGCAATTACACAACGTAGGTCTGGAGTTATGACTGTGCTTGTTCAACTTCACCACAGAGGATCAAAAAGTCTGCAAAGCACCACGACCCAGTGAGTAAACGCTAATAAATGTAGAATTATTCTGTGCAAGAACACAGCAAATGGACTGTTGCGAACGTCTCCTGCCAGCTACATCAAGTTCTGCCACCTTTGTCCAGAAAGCAAATAGGACCACACTCCGATTTTGGAGCAGCAAATTGTTGTGAGGGGAATTGTTTATGATTTAGAATTTATTCTTAGAGACATTTTTCAGGAAACATAGCCTTTGTTTAGCCATGTTTCGCTTCAAAACGCTTCTGGCAATCTTCCCTAAATTCCTCAATTCCTACATACTGTATTAAAATCAGCAAAAGCTGGGAAGCATTGATTTTGAACAAGGCATTTGTATGGACAGCTAGAGAAGGGATGGTGCTGGTGCTAGAGGATGATAATGGGCTTTTGAGTGACAAGAGGAAAGAAGAGACCTTTTCGAGGGTACCTCAGGTCATGTCTGGCATCCTTGCTTGGGCACAGCTGTGTGCAGTTTTAATAATGGAAAAACTCCGGAAAGATGTCACTCAATTTTTGACATTAACTTAACTGGCCACTGAGCAGTAGAACAGAAGGCATGAATGAGGAGTTGTCATAGATTACCTTTGCCTTGGAGGCTCAATTTCAGTAACAGTAACACCATTTGGCTCCTTGAGAAGTAAATCAATTGCTTCAAACCAGTACCGATTCTTGATAGCAGAGAAAGATAACCCACTCACCCTGACTAGGTCAAATTTCCCATAAATCAAGGAGGAGCAACACAGAGCTCCCAGAAGCAAAAAGCCCCAATAAAATACATTTAAATGACACAAGAAAGGTAAAGCATCAAAATCAATCACATGCTTGTATAGAGCAGGCCAGCTAGTTGACATACTGTGTATTGTGTACATTAGTAGACCTTCCAGTCTGTGGTGCTGTGAGCTGTGGGTTTGAATGGGTGCTGAATAACACAGGTGACTGTGGTGCCAGGACCTGGGACTGAGGTTTCGGGAGATGTAACAGCAGCCAATTGGTCAACAGCTGTGCAGCACATACATCAGTTTCTCCGCCTCTGCACACTGGGGTCTTGAGATGCGTGCTAGCCAGTGAAACTAGCACCCTGGGTTATCGCTTACTTGTCAGCAAACCTGACTCCCTGTCTGTGAAGCAGGCATGCAATGATGCATTTGCACTTAATATTAAACCGAACTCGTGCACATATCCTTGAATACTATTGCTTATAGCATATTACGTTGTAGAGCAGTCTATTTGTTCTGTCAGTTTAGCACCAAGGTTCTGCATACCATTACATCACATTTAACCTTTCCCAGTTGCATTTAAATAGCAATTTTGTCTAAAAACTCTGCCTATTATTGTGACTAAAATATTCACCTCCGGTAATCAAGGACACTCTGCTTAGGGGAGCTGTGAGGATAATGGAAAGGGGAGGAAGGCTTAATCCACACGTTGTTGTGGACTCCCTGAAGCAAAAATAATCAACCACACTTATGGCGACATCTGACTGACAGCTCCAGACAGGGCTTCAGTGAAAGAGACACAAACAGAGACAGAGCAAGAGAACAGAGAGAGTGACAGAGCAACAGAGAGGGGAGAGAGAGAGAGAGCGAGAGGAGAGCAGTTCTGTACACAAGAGCTGTGATGAGTGATTTTTTTGCCATGGTCATACTTTCACATTTGCAAATTAGAAGTTAATACACCCGTTACTCCAGCACCTGCCTGTTGTCCCACAGGTA